>JAWZYV010016425.1:0-64363 GCA_038373885.1 Cheiracanthium punctorium
ATAGCCAATATTCTCCAATCCGATGATAATTTTTTTTACAACAGAGTGGAGAATATCAGCTTGAATAGTTTTGACTGGCAAAATATGCACCACTTCTTTGTACGATGATAATAAGCTGCTTATCATGAAAACATGAGCACTGGAGGCAGCTATGTTTTTATCAAAAGCCATACCAACTATGTTCCCCCCCTTATAATCAAAATACTCCTTAATATGAATTTCATCAAGTAACAATATAACTATTTTTTCATGAGCTTCAAGCCCGTTAAATTTTTTCTTTGCATACATTAAAAAATTCTCATCATCCTGTTCCAAAAGAGGATTAATATGAGATTTTGCACAAATGTTTTGGATATTTTTTGGATGTGGCAAAACTATATTTCCTGAACTTCTGATAAAGTTGTATCCATGTGGTGTAATTGAATGCAGTAAAACTGAAAATACTACATATTCAGGAGAGTAACGTCTACTCACTTTATCGCACGAAATAAGTTTGAGTTGCTCTGAAAGAAAATCTACTGTATTTTCATTATCTGGATAAATAGATTTTAAATTCTGAAGGAGTTCACTTATAACATGAATAATATCTTTCCCACTATTGATGGTTTTACCATCACTAATTGATTTTATATATTCAAAAATTTTAATTAAATCTCTAATATCATTTATTTTTATGGGCAAAATCCTGTCTTGGTATGTTATTAATTCTGCAGTACCAAAATAAATATTTACATCCAGATTACTATTAACTGTAATGGATGCTTTTATTAAGGGAGCAACTTCATATGTTATCAATAAAAACATTGTAATATTTTCTTTTTTTACAATAGTCCACAATGGTGATATATTTTGTTCACTTAAACAATTCAAAAATTCATTGTAATTGGAAAACATATGTTTCTTATTTTCAGCTTCCAATGTCAATAAACTTTGCTGGAATGCTGTAGACATTTGTCTTTCTTCTATTTTCCTCCGGCTCTTCTCGCCTTGTTATTGCTTTTGAAAGGTATTTTGGGCAGCCAGGAAAACGTGATGGTACTGCATCAGGTTTCAGTTTGTACCTTTTTAAAGGTACAGTTAAAGTTTTTCCTGTTTTAGGATCAAATGCCGTTGATTCTTTTTCCACCTCAGACTCCAAAAAATGTTGTTCACATACCTAAAAAATAAATAAAATGTATGCTTCAGGTGTTTGCTAGATATATGTTCATATTTCCCCATTTTAAATTGCCTGTTACTGAATTTGCTGACGTTTTTTAGGTTAAATATGGACGGTGGATTTTGTTTTAATGTTTTTGTTAGTGGAATATATGTGCAATTTTAATGTGTTAAAATACTTTGACTTTGCTGATCGCGCAAAATGCAGGGATGAGATTGGCAAAAAAGCAAAAAGACTGAAATCATACGAGAGAAAAAAAGTCCTACATGTGATAATTGTTTTTAATGCATGTGGAAAAGTTTTAAGAAGTAAAACAGCAGAATATGCTACAGGACAAAAATATTGCACAGTTAAATAATAAGTACTATCAGAAATCCACAAAAAAAAAAAGCAGAATTTTGAGAGAAAAAAGACAAAAAAGTGAATTTCCCTTAATTCACAAAAAACTGAAATCAACCTAAAAGCTGAAGAATCTCATCCCTGAAAATGGTTGGCAACAGTCGCAGGGGCTTGGCAACCAACAAGCTCCGGCGACTGTCGTCGTGTTTACATGGGGGGCACAAAGGCTTGTATGATTTTACCAAACATTGTTTTTTAACTAGAATTGGACACATAAAATGCATTGAAAAAATTTTTAACATATGATAAAGGGCTAACAAGTCAAAGTATTCCAAATAATTTATAATTTTTACATATTTAATAAAATGGAATTTTTGTAAATCATGTAGTGCTTGTTCCAAGATTCTTGGAATAGGCCTAATATCTTAGTGTTTAATATAGCTAACTTGTATTTTTTATAATACAGTAGAACCTGGATCTATCGTTTTTCAAGGGGTGCGTAGAAAAAAACTATGCATGCGGGAAAACGACGAATGCGGGTTAAAGTCAAAATACGAAGAAAATAATGTTTATGAACGCACACGAAGTATACAGTTTACCAAAAATACTAAATTTGCAACTAAACTGAAAAAGAAACAAATTGGAGTTGTAGAAAATTAAGTGATTTTTATTTCTAAAAAATCAGTAATTTTACACTGGGTTGTTCCTTAATATTTTTAATTAAACGAAAATTTTAAAGATTACAATATTTTTCTTGCCTTTTTCGTGTTTTTATGTTTGTACATAAAAGTTCATACTATTTTAAATACTGTAATTGAATCCTATAAACTTGGCACTAGTGTAGGCTGTCTCCTCATCGGCATGATCATTATTCTCCGCTTCTTCGCCATTACTTTTATTTTTTGCATCACCACACATTTCTTCCATTCTTAAGATACGTCGCTACGTCTATATCAAATTAAATATAATCACTAAATTTCACACCACATGCTCTGCTTCATGTAACAACTCTTCATCTACACCATCATCAACCCAATAAATCATACCAGAAAATATTTAAGTTTGTATGCCTTAAGGGATCCATCTGAATTTCGATTTCCCTTCGGTCAGGAGAAATATTTTACAACGATGAAAGCGGGAAAGGATTTTTTGACTAACGATGAATTCGGGTTTCTTTGACGTTATTTAAATACAACTTGTGCAGGGACCATAGAAATAACGATCAATACAGGAAAACGATGAATGCGGGAATGATAGATCGGGGTTCCACTGTATTAAGATGAAGCGTGATCTCTTAGAATTAAGTTATATTTAATAACATTTCCCCTCCATTAAAAAAAAAAAAAACTTGCATCTGTAAATTTATAAATAATACCTCTTTGAAATAAATGTTTAATACTTTATGTAGAAACATAAAAATAAGTAATTAGATGATTTAATGCTCTTTTTTTTTGGGGGGGGGGGCTTTTCCAGAATTTGTAAAGTAAATCAAACACTTAGATACAAGATGAAAAATTATTCTTCTAAGGTAAGTTTACAAAAGACGTTGGAAAGAGAAAATGGCATTCTAATTAAGAATATCTACTTAAGCAACCTGGAAGATTGTATACAAATATATATTTTACTTTCAATAACTAAAAATATTTTCTGTCTTTATTGTGTATCTTATCTGTGAATAAAACACGTACATAGATAGTTTAGAAGCTAGCAAATTTAATACTTTAAGATAGACTTAAAATTAAAGAAGGAACACTGAAAAATACTTTACCCTGGAATGCTTTGTCACTACAAGATTTTCTCGTGGAATAGCTGCAATCCATTTTTTCTTCATTTCACCATCAGTGGGAAAAGAAAACATTGTGGCTTTGAATCCTGTAGCATAATTTGCTCGACAAACAGGAACAACACAATGATAAGGCATTTTTAACCCTAAAAAATATTAGCTTATAATTATTTAAAATAAAATCAAATATGGATGAGATTATAGGTTTTTTTTTTTTTTGTGTGTGTTGTTGTTAACATGTAATTTGTAAATATTTCATTACTAAAAGATTAAAATAACTAAATGATGAAAAATAAATAAACTTCAATTTTTGAAACACTAAGAAACAATTTTTCGATAATACAAGAACTACTTTAAAATGTATTTAAACTTACAATAATCAATGAACAGCATGTTTCAGGAGAATATGAAATGAACATTCATGCAAAGAAGAAATATGAGAAAACATACCAAATGAATAGAGCAGTCTATAGTCATTTCTAAAGTACGTAGAATTGAGTTCATGCAAATACAGTACAAGTAAAGTAGCTGTCTAGCTGTAAAAGCATAACTTGGGATTGTGAATCACATATACTCACAAACACCAAATAATGGCTGAATCCTAGTTTATGGTGCTTCTTCGCCAAGAAGGCGATAATAGGTATATTCTGGCAACCTTGGCGACTTTAGTTTGCGTTCTGGCAACCATGTGGAAATCCGCCATTTTGTTTCTGTAGTGCGCGTTTTTGCCTCTGACGGGACTCTTATTTGTTTACATTATTAAATTTATTCTACTAAAAAAAGAAAGGGGGGGTTGAGGGGGGGCACAGCCCCCCTCACATAAAAAGTAATTAAGTTTTACTTAACCGAATCTATAAGTACATGTAAGCACTTGTGAGATGTTTTAGCCAATGTTGTTAGTATTGCTTTACGAGTTACCTCGTTTCGCTTCTTCGATTTAACGCATGCGCAGCTGTGTTTGTATGGGAGCAGAATCATATTATGGTATATTTTAGTTTTGGTTCGAGAACGTTTTGATACGTTTTGTTAACGGAGCGCATGCGCGGCGGTTGGTTTGAATTCCAAAAGCCATTTCTTATGGAAACTCCGAGGGGTTAACGACAAAGTTTTCGGTTCCTTGTACTCGTATTTTTCGGATCCGTTTTTTTGGATAAACTAATTCTTTTCCGTTAATTGTGTTTGTGGATTTTCACTGTGGATTATATGGTTTTTGAGAGAAGGTAAGCGTGCTTTGCTAAATTGCGTGGTGTATGGTTGTGGCTAAACGAAAAATTTTAGCATTAGATTTTAGAAAATTCATTTTAGATTTCAAAAAATCTCTTTTTCTTGAATGGATTACGAAACAACGACTGATTGCAGCTAAAAAAAAATTTTAGAGTTCAGAAAATCGGTTTTAGATTTCAGAAAGTTGCTTTACCTGAATGGTTTATGATTAGTGTTTTGATTTTAGGTTTATGGTTTAGTGTTTAGATTTTAAAATTCGTTTTAGATTACAGAAAATCTCTTCTAAAATAGTATCCACAAACATAAAAAAAAAAAAACCACTATGACTTATGAGACGACGAATATGATTATTTAAATAAAATAAAAAATCAGTTGTTCAACAAGTTATGTAAGTACAATAATTTTTGTTGTTTAAAACTTCAATATTTATGCTTTTTAATTTGCTCATTTTGTGTATTTATCGCTAGTTTGGGTGCGTTTTCCGGTAGTGTCTTTGGGAGCATCTTGGCTCCCAGAGACAAGACGGGAAAACGCGCCAAATTGGCGATTTTTGGAAAATCGCCAAGAAGCACCATAAACTAGGAATTAACCCAAATAATACTCATTCAGCTTTATTTGTAAAGGTTGTGGGAGATGGAGGTAATTAGATCTGAAATATACAAAGAAATTAAGATGTGCTGAATGTAGAAAAACAAAACATAGCTGAAAATTTAAAATACAGAAAAGGAAATATTACAGTAAAAAAATAGATTATAAAATTTTTAAATAGAATTTAATCAACATTCCTTTAACATTCAAAGAACTTAAAAACAACACTAAATTACAGCAAGTATATTAAAAGATAGAAAAAAAAATGCAATACTATTAGCATAGTAATATATTACTAGAAAGAAGTATAAATACATACAATGTTGAAAGATGACGGATATTTCAGATTATCTTTTGAAAAATTCTGAGTAGCCAATTCTAAATAGAAAGAAAAAGAATTTGTTATTATGAAATAAAATTTTAATTTCTATACAAAAGTTTCATTACAGAAATAAAAATATCACTCTGTGCTAGAGGACCAGGACAAAAAAAAATTCAGGTCAGCATTTCTCATCTCTGCATATGTTCATAAGATTATAATCATAGTCGGCAGGTCACTTACTTATCAGTTTTGTTAACTGCTAACTTTTATGAAACTCTAGTGTAAGAAAAAATAACTCTTTGATAACAAACATTCTAGAGTAAAGCAATTTTGAAAGAATGTATAACACAAGTGTGATGCATGCATACTTACAACAGAAACAGAAAATCTAAGAATTTGAGAAAAAGCAGCCGCAAAAGTAAAACTCTACATGTGAATTAAATGCACACACATAAACCAAGTAGTGCTCATCCAGCTTTTTTTTTAGCATAAGGAGATTTACAGCAAGGAAACTAGAAACTGTTGCAGTTAGTTGGTAGGAAACTTCAGTTGGAAAAATCATGTTAAAATAAAAATAGTAGAGATAGAAAATTAAACAAATTTAGGGTACAAGTAAATGTTAGTTAAATTGTGTATACTACAATAAATCTAGACATTAAAAAGTCGAAAGCGAAGATGAGGTAAAGTTAGTTGAATTATAAAATTTCAATTCTGCTAATGAATATTAAGTATTTGGAAAACAAGCCTTAAAATTAATTAATTTTTAATATATTTTAATTTATGATCAATCCATTTATACAGAAATATATTCAACGTAATGATAAATTAAAGTTCTTTAAATTACAACTTCCGCAAATTGTTGTTAAGAAATAAACTAATCAATAAAATAAGGACAATGCTGATATGTAGCGTGCGTTGACAGTTAATTTAGTATTCAGCTAATAAGGCTTAAACATTTAAAGAAGGTTATAAATGGACAAATGCTTCTTGAACCATTAAAATTTGTCGAACGGCAAGTCACATTATCTTATTACATTAAAAAGCATCAATTTTTGAAATACCAAAATAATCTTGAAACACTTGCTAAACAAGAGAAAAGCAATTACTTCGATAGTAATACTTTAATCACACATAAATTATATCAAAATTTACCCATACATTTCTTTTTCCTACAACGATATAACGCGGGAAAAGAAAGTAGGCTTCACTTGCCAAACATTCAGAACTCACGATATTAAAGGTAGAATATCAATAAATCCTTATGAACTAGAGAGTTAAAATGTTGTAAAAGGGTTTATAAACACTTATTCTATAAAATAAAAAGACTTACATACCACAGTCAATTAGTAAATTCCATAAATTTAAGATAAAAAAACGTAATGCCGTAACTTTCCAATACACACTAATAGAGTAGTCTGTGTACACAAACCGACCGGTTATGTGACGTCACGCGAAAATTTTATTGCACTATTCAGGCTTTCTCCCCTTATCTAGAGGGTGGTGGTTTTACTCGAGTTTTACCCGAAAGTGGCAGTCTGAACACGCCCATAGGTAACCAATTAGCACTCAATCGAATGCACCATTCAGACACTAGTATGCTTTTCACACTTGCGTCGTTCGCGCCGGTTTGACGACGCTCGCGCCAGTTGTGTTCACACTTGAAACGATTTGTCCTGGGTTACTAGCTTTTAGTGGGTTGCTCGATTTGGCTTGCTATCTCTTTTGGCTGACAAGAAAGATATTATTAAATAATTCACTTCAGTTCAAGAAGACTTTCCCTTATTTAATTTTTTGTTTCATGAATGGTTTCTAATTATTTTAATTGTTAAACAAATATTTTTAGAATCGGATAAAAGTATTTTGTAATTTCAGACCATGTTCAGATTGCTTGACTCTTGAGGTGGCAGGTGGCGAATGTAAATAAACAATGTATATCCACAATGCATTTATTAAATAAACATCGATTTTGTCTATAATGTGTGGATTACGATTTACTGGATTTTTTTCTTTTTTTTTTCAAGGAAAAATAATATAATACTCAAAAGGAGTTTTATTGGGAGGATAAATATTAAAATTTACTCTTTTGTTTCTAAGAGATAAAATTATTCATTATAATATCTAGATAGCTTTATAATATTAAATGAAGTTCATTAATCATTACCATTTGAATAGTTATTAATCATTTATCCTTACTCTTTAATTTTAGATAACTGCACTCATTTGGTAATTTACTTAAAAATTAAAATGTGAAATACTATAAGCAATATTATAAGAGGTATCACCACCTTCCCCTCATTTTCTCTTTCAACAATTATGATTCCAGTGGCGTATGCAAGGGGGGGGGGGTTCAACCCTGCCGCCCCCCCTTGTCAAAAATTTTTTAACAAAATGTCCATAAATTTTCATTTTTTAGCTTAAATACTATGCATTTTAACGCAAAGTTATGTCTATAACCCCCCCTCGAAGGAAGTCTGCATACACCACTGTAAAATTCTATTTACTCTGAAGATTTCTGTGACTATTTCTGGTTATAAGATTTAAATGAGACTAATGTTTTAGTCATTAAAAATCTTTTCTACGGTAAAATCATACAAGCCGGTGTGCACCCCATGTAAACACGGCGACAGTCGCCAACCATTTTGCACGACCAGCAAAGTCAAAGTATTTTACCATATAAATATTGCACATATATTCCACTTACAAAAATATTAATTTAAAACAAAATGTCCGTATTTAACCAAAAGAACGTCTGCAAATTCAGTAACGGGCAATTTAAAATGAGCAAACTGTGGACCATTTTTAACTAAAAAAAATACAGTAGATTAAGCAACCTAGTTGTAGAGTTATGTAAACTATGCAACCAGTGGACCGTTTTTAACTAAGAAAACCTCAGCCGATTCAACAACCTAGCTGTACAGCTATGTAAACTATGCAACCAGTGGACCGTTTTTAACTAAAAAAACCTCAGTGGATTCAGCAACCTAGTTGTACAGCTATGTAAACTATGCAACCAGTGGACTGTTTTTAACTAAAAAAACCTCAGTTCTCTTTTGAAAACTGAGAACAAGTTGAGAACAATGTTTGAAGAAACATCTCCGCTCCTCTCCCCCCCCCCCTTCTAGTTTCCGCCGCCTTACAGTGAAACGGGGTGAAATGCAAAATCTGTCATTCAAAGGTTAGATTAGTCGTTGAATGCTCGAAGAATTTAGCAGTTAAATCTGCAAAATAACCAGAGTCTTAATTCATGATGGCAAAAAGAGCTGTACTAACATAACAGTTTTGGAAATTTGCGAATATAAAGAGAGAAATTTGAATGCATCGCAGCAACACATCGCAAATCATTTTTCTACATTGTGGAAAAAGCCTGTTAGCAGGCTCTGCATAGGAGACGTTTTGAAAAATCCCGAAAAATGGATTAACACCAACGACCTCTGCAGTCAAATGTGAAAAAACTGAAAACTGCAAAACAGGAAGATTTAGAGGATGTCCTTTGCACATGGCTACTACAAATGAGTGCTAAGAATGCGACTATAACTGGAGACATAATTAAAGAGAAAGCAAAAGTCCTTGGCCAGCAAATGGGCATCACAGATTTCAAGTATAGTAGTGGCTGGTTGAACAGATTTAAAAAGCGACAATTATTCTCGCAGTATATACGAAGTTGTGAGACTGCAGGAGTTGATGGAGATGTTGTGATAAATGGTTGTAAGAAATTGAGTGCACTGATTTTAGAATATAAAGCTGAGGACGTTTACAACGTGGATGAAAGTGAACTTTTTTACCGCCTGCAGCCAGATAAAACAATTTCTAGTGGGCCTGTTAAAGGCTACAAAAAAGCTAAAGATCGTATGTCGCTGGTGTTCTGCACAAATGCAGATGGTTAGATCATATAGCTCTGATGGTTAGATCATATCAGAGATCAGATAGAACTCTGACAGTGATTGGAAAATCAACTAAGCCCAGATGTTTTAAAATTTTTAATCCTGCCCTTTATGTTGATTATGAGAACAACAAGAAAGCTTGGATGACTGCAGCATTATTTCAAAAATGGCTAGCGAATTTCAACTCAGAAATGCGAAGACAGAAACGCCATATTTTAATGATTTTGGATAATGCCCTTGTCACAAAACATACCCAATGACCAATATCCGCATTGAATTTTTACCTCCTGATTGTACTGGAGTTTTACAGCCTTTGGATGCGGGTATAGTAAACTCATTCAAAGCTCATTATCGAAAGCATCACGTCCGCCGTATTATTGAAAAAATCAGCAAAGATGATTTTTCTCCAATCCTTTTACATGATGCTATTCGCATGATAAAAAAAGCCTGGGATGAAATTTCACCAGAAACTATTATTAACTGTTGGAAACATACTGGATTAATTAAATCTGAAGGGTTTACTCCAAAGCAAAATATTACAGCACTCCAAGAACTACAAAATGAAATACACAAATTGACAGACATTGAGCATCCTCTGTCAGCAACTGAGTATATTAATGGAGACAAAAGTGTTTCAACATTTGAAGATCTGACAATCGATGGAATTGTTAAATCAGCTACCAATCAAAATCAAAATTTAGATTCATCTGACAGTGAATCTGAAGATGATGAAACACCACATGTTACATCGGAGGAAGTGAAACATTGCATTGGGAAAATACGAATTTTTTTAGAAAAAAATGCGACAGATAAAGAAATGCTAAACAATCTCTTAGTTGTAGAAAAGGATATTCAAAAAATTAATATTGAAAAGAAAACTCAAACTACCATTTTAAAATATTTCTAATAAATTCAGTTTGAGTTTTAATGTAAGTGTGTGTCTGCTATGAGCAAAAATATCTATTTTATCCAAGTTTGTTTGTTGTGTTTATTTGAAACCTACACGAGGAGTCCTTAGGGCGGATGATTTTTTAAGGGGTTCTAAAGCGCATTCACGTTACATCTGGAAGAAACTGCTGGAGACTCCAGAATGTCAGCCATAGTGTTTATTCTACTCGGAAACTTCTTTATATAGGATTGACGATATAAAACAGGAAGTGCATCTTAATTTCATAGTATCATTCGATAATTTAATTCCAGCAGAATTGAATTATACTACCTATTATTAAATAAAATGCATTATGATATTGAGTTTTACAATAGTAATAATACCATATCAAAGTTTATTTTTATACATCGCATAATCTAATATAATTCGATATACCGCCGCACTCGTTATAGCGCCATAATTTTCTCGAACGGATAGTGCCGTTATATCGGGGTTTGACTGTATTAACATAACACATTTTATTCCCTTCCATCAATAACAGAAACAATTTCAAATTCCCAAACCTGACGAAACACGTATTCTTTATGGTTGCCAGTCACAACTACCACCGGCAGGTAACTTCACTTTGGCGGTGCATCGCTCACTCCGCCATCAGATTGTTCGCCAATGATTTGTAAACAAAAACATTGATATGTAAACAATGCACCGTATACGGAATATAGTCCTTTGCTGCTATATTTTTATTTTGAACGAACAGTGAAAATGTGCTTTAGCCTACCACGTGGCGATTGTCAACAAACTGGTGAGTTGGCACTTTTCTGTGGAACGTCTCTGGGATTCCAACCAGACTTCGTGTAATAGTAATCGATTGTAATCGATTACATTTTCTCATGTAATCGTAGTCTAATCGTAATCCGACAATTGAATTTTTTATGTAATCGTAATCTGAAAGTTTATATTTTCGTGTAATCGTAGTCTAATCATAATCTAGAAATTTCATTTGCCAGATAGTCGTAATCTTAGAGCCTGTAGTCGTAATCGCTTAGATTACAAGACGATTATGAAACGATTACGGGCGCCCAGATTTATTTTTTGTTCTGCTTGCTGGGAAAAAAGATTTTCTCGGAGAAGCAAAGCATCGAAAAATCTGCATGCCCTGAAGACAGGAAGTTTCCTATTTTTTAACGTTTCAGGGGAAGAGGGGAGGGGGGAGGGCATTGTTCTGCCATCGTAGTTCGTACGGGACAAAGATAAGAGAAGCAGAGCTCACTTTTTTTTCCCGGGATGACCATTCTTTTTTATGCTGACTGTGGTGGGTGACTGACTAGAATGGACAGACCTCCCAGAAATTGGGGTTGGACGTGGGAATTCTATGGGGGGGTACACAAGAGGTGTATTTTCTGCTATTGCAGATCTTTGCTTTATCTCATTTCAATTTGCGACTGCGAAGAGAAAACAGCAATGCCTACACGAAAAAAATTCAAGATTTTTTTTGAATTACAAGAAAATAAAAAAAATGAAAAAGGAAAGGAGTTCAAAAAATATAAATGCACTATCTTAGTACAGATGCCAGTGTCAAAAAAGACGAACTCCAACTTAAATACACATATGGAGGTAATTTTGGATATTTTTTCTTGAGTATTTATTTGTTGTATAGATTATTATAAAATGAGTACATATATTAATTGAAAAACTGCATTTAAAAGGTTTCTATATTAAGGGGAAAACGATAATATTCACGAAAATATTCCCTGGTCTTTTCCAATTCCGTTTAATACATGTTTCATTGATCTGACTAAAATGCACTGCATTAATTAAATAAAATTTATTTTTGGTATACATTGTTTACTTGTTTAGAATCTTAATTTTGGTCAAAATTTAATTATCATAATTTACTGTTTAACTTTCGAAGTGTTATGTTTATTGTGTTTTAGAGTGTTATTTATGTAGCAGTGTCATACACATAATAATTTTATAGTGTGTGTGTGTGTGATTACTTGGTACAAATTTGTTTTGTAATAAAAGTGCAATGTGTAGTAATTTATTTTCTCTGTCAAAAAATAAATAAATAAATTAGGTTAATCAAAGTAGGCTTTCTAAATTTTGAAAGGGCTTATAAAGGGGTGCACATACAAGTGCTTTTATTGGGAGGGGGAGGAGGGTCATTCAGAGTATGAAAAATTTTGAATGTAGGAAAAAAACGCCACCTCAAAAGTTATTTGTGTAATAATTTAATTAAATACTTTAAATAAATTTCTTTTGTTTCGCGGAAAAGGGGGGTGGAAAGTGGAACGGGGTATTCATTTGAATTAGGAGGTTTAAAGTACATTGTTTTCCAGAAATGAGGGAAGACACACGTGTAATTCAATAATTCAATTTCAGTGTAATTCGATAGGCGATAAGGGGGGGGGGGATTTCCTAGAAAGCTTTTGGTTTCCTCTAAAAAAAATATATTGGTCACTCTGGAAAACATGTATTCATAATTTTTGTATTTAAATTTTTAGTTAAACAGTTTAACTACTAGTTATAAAATATACACCCCTTATATAAGATAATTTAAAAATAAAATGTAGTACGTAACCCTGTACCTGCAAGTAGAATTTTTTAAAACTAAAAATTATTTTAATGTATACACTATAAATCATTACATTTTTTAATTCGGTTAAAAAAATGAATAAGTTTCAAATATATTTTTCTGGTAACTGTAACTATTTGACTCAAGGAGAAAGGAGATTTCAAAATTAATTTTTGATTCATGCATCATTTAAAATGCTTAAGTATTTTATGCATTTTATTTGATTCATTTAAATAAATATTAATTATTGTTCTTATTTTTTATTTTCAGACCTTTTATTCACACACCATCCCTCGAAAATAATCCCTATTTATTATTTTGATGATTATAATTTTTTTTGCCATAAAAATACAATAGAAGTTTATGTATTGAAATAGTGACACAATTAATATATTGTCTGCTATTATACAAATGCCATCTACTTATGATTCTACATAAATAGACTGCCTTGTAGTTTAAGTAGTATTTAAATCAGAATGACCAAACCCAGATTAATGATATCTGGCCCTTCAGATTTAATGTGCGCGTTCGCCATATATACAAAATTGGTCTTCTATCGGCTTAAATTCAACGCTAGGTCTCCCCTCAATCCGATTCTTCATCGCAGGGGCGCAGTAGCGTAGCAATTCGGTTGTTTCTTTTTTTTGGGGGGGGGGGGGGGCTCATCGATTCTGGACACTGAAAAAGACACCCATATATATGATTATTTTCTATCATCTTCCAAAGGTATAGGGGTGGCTCGAGCCCCAAAGCCCCCCTCCCTTTCCTACGCCACTGCAGGAATATATATCACTCCAGGAGAATAACCAGGGAGTGGGATATCGGGATATATATCCCTGCTAAACTTTCAAAATTAGTTATTAAGAGATTTCAGATTTCATATCACATTACATAATTTGTGTAGCGGAGAAGTTTTATTCTCCTTCATGAGCGTTACTGAAAGATGCTAATTTTGAAAATTTAGTTTTCATTAAGCTAAATAAAAATATTTAAAGTGATATATACAATGATTTATTTAGAATTTTTTTTTCATAATTCTGATAAACATATTTACAATTCACTTTTATTGAAAATACTGTGTAGATAGCTAATAACTGTCAAATTAACATGTTTAATAATTTCCTGATATTTCTTTTATAATAAACTTCTTAATGATTGAAAAGTATCGGAGAGAAATCATTTCTTAGAAAAAGTAAAAAACAAAGACGACTAATATCTTTCCTAATTTCTAATCTAACTAATTATATCCTATGAATATAACTAAAATGCTCGATTTTTCACTTTTATGATCTTCTCACCCTCTTCCGTACATGCAACTGAAATTCAAAATGAGTACCAGTTAAATGCCCATAAGGATATGTATCGTATATTTTAGAGAAGTATCATCATAGTTACAAACTTGAAAGATTTAGATAACAATGATAAGAGTTAGATTGTATGGTTCTAAAGTTGATAAGTGTCACTGTAAAATGTTTACTATTTAGTTACAACTTTTATGAAAAACATAGTTTTTGCAAATCTAATTCATTTATTTGTTTGTACAACAGAAGAAAAATCCCCCAAATTTACCGGCTATAGTCATTTATCAGTAATCTACAAAAATTAACAACATAAAGTGAGCAAAGTTTAAGTAATTCCTTGATTATGAGTAAATTTGACACAGTAAAATATTGTCACCCAAAAAAATGTGAGGCCCTCAAACTTGAATTGTTGTCAACTATCATCAGTTTGGAATTCAAATATAGTGAGACTAATTACATATACCTTTTCTACTTAACGTATATTATAAGCTTGATTCCTCACAGAACTCATATTAACTATCATAGGCGCAATACGGGGGGAGGGGATATGCATCGTCTTTGTTGAAAATACCGTTGATTTCTCGATCTATAGAAACTTCACTATTTTTACTCTTGAATATATTACGTAGCGTATTTTAAATTTTCTTGTCAATTATAATAATTTCTTGCCTCCGGTCTGCCGGACCCATAATTCTGTTCTGTTTTGTAAACTTTACACATTATGTCAGCGCCAGAAGTGTAAAAAAGAAAGTTTTGTAATCGTAATTTAATTGTAATCGGACTCAGATATAATCGTAATCGAAAGTTTTCATGGATTACATAATCGTAGTATAATCGTAATCGGAAAATTGGACTTTTGTGGTAATCGTAATATAATCGTAATCCTGACAAAATAGTTTCCAGGTAATCGTAATCTTGATCTGAAATTGAAAATTAATCGTAATCGTAATCGATTACACATCTGCGTAATCGGCACGAAGTCTGATTCCAACCTCTTCTGCTCTGCTTGGTTCATAATCTCTGGGTTCCATAATTTTGGCTTTTCTTGTTCGGCAACATGTATGGGACACTAAACGCTGCGAGATTCAGCTACAGAGGAAGCACACTTGATTTTTGTGATTATTTTCCCAAGATGCAGAAACATAAACAAAATGGTGATTTAGGAAAATGAAATATTTTTTTAATGGAACAACTATTTAAAGAAAAAATAACAAACTATTAAAAACAAAAGAGGAAGGGCCCCTCAAAATATGCTAATGCTGGTCATTTGCGAGACACAAAAAAACATCAGTGGGTCCGGCTATCACTTTAGGGGCTCCCTGGAATATAAGCTAACACTTGCCCTTTGCGAGACCCAAAAAAACATCAGTGGGTCCAGTCATCACTTTATGCAGCCCCCTGAAAAATATGCTAATGCTGGTCATTTGCGAGACACAAAAGAAACATCAGTGGGTCCGGCCATCACTTTAGGGGCCACCTGGAAAATAAGCTAACACTTGCCCTTTGCGAGACCCAAGACATCAGTCAAATGGTGTGAAAAACAACTGGATATGAATCATAATACAGTTGTAGATTGGAACAACTACTTGAGAGAAGTTTGTGTATCAGTATTAACAGAAATATGAGTAAAAAGAAAATCAGTGGTCTTGAAAAAGTAGTTGAGATAGATGAGAGCTTATTTACAGAACGAAAGAACAATGTCGGAATTAGAGGCATACAGACAATATAAAACATTATTTACAGTTTATCAAAATTCCATGCAATTCGCTTCAGTAATTATATTTTTACAGTATCATGTAATCAAAAATTAACGTAAATTAAGATCACAAATTAAATAATCCATTAAGACGGTTTGGAAAACAAACCATTATTTATTCAATAAAATTATCACATGATATGCTCAATATGCGATCCACCTGATGTAACCACATGCTGAAAATGTAAAACAGCATGGTCCACCGTCGCATTTAAAATCTCTGGTGTAACACGCCTCACATCTTGTTCTGCTAGATTTCAATTGAGCAAAAGAGGCATGTCGTTCTCTATAAACCATATCTTTCAGATGTCCCCACAGATAAAAATCACAAGGATTAAGTTCCGGTGAATGTGGGGGCCAAGAGTTGTCGAAACCTCTGCTTATGACTCTGTCCGTACCAAAGATATCATGTAGCAATTTTTTAACAATGTTAGCAATGTGAGGGGGTGCTTCATCCTGCATACATACCGTGGTTTCTAAACAATGTCTCTCTTGCAATGCTGGAATCAATGGGGTCCTTTCACGTCGAGAAGAAGAAAACCTCTGAATCAGCTGGTGTCGGCAAAACAATGTTATCCCGCCCATTCAATTGTATTGTTCCGCATTGCGTTTTGGCAAAAAAATTATTTTAAAAATGACTTTTTTATCAGAGAAACCATTATATCTTGTAGATTTTGGTGGGAAATAAATGGGAAAAGTCACAACAGCAGCTAGTAAAACTTTTATATTGTAAATGAACCAGAAAAATGTGTGCTGTGGTCATCAGTTGTTCCAAAGGATAAGTTTGTTACAGATGCTCGTTTTGAAAGGTTTCGTATGTATTTGTGTCTATTCATGTAAGTGAATATGTATGTTTATGATGTTAAATAAATATGTTTATTTTCTTTCTGTCCAAATTAGATGGTTACAAGTAGAATTTTTCGATCTTTTCCAAGCTATTCACCATTAGGCTTCCCAGCCAGCTACGATACATCGAATTAACGTCGCCGTCGATGTAGTTTCGACGTAATCATCGACGTTAAAAATCCTTGTATATGTCCACCTGTTTGCCCGTTGAGCGCTGAACTTCTCGACGGCGTATCACCCGCGAGGGGCGACCGTGAGAGATAACAATCTCGCTTAACTACGGCGCAAGAATGGAAAAGGGTGACCGCCAGGAAGAGAAAATCCCCGACATTGGTCGAACACTCGTCGCTATAACGGAGAAGGGAGACAGATTCTCAGAATCCGTTTATAAAATTCAGCTCATAGTGGTTGATTTTACGTTATACATTGTCGAATTGCTTCAACAGGACAGAGAAAACCGGCTTATATTCGTCTAATAGAAGTCGTTCCTTAAAGACTTCACAGAATTTGTCGAATTCTGACCATTTATAAACGCAGTAATTATGCCGCAATTCCAGACCTTTAGAGAATGGGCACATTCCATTTACATACGTCGTGAAGGAATGGAAATTCAATCTGCTCTGATCTTGTGCACTTTTGCCGTTTAAAAGGAAACACTTTATTTTTCTATAAAATACATTTTACTATTAGTTTGTTAGCTAATGAAAAATAATTTTTAATCCAATATGCAGAAATAACAAGTTTTAAATTAACTTCTGATCGTTTTGATAAAGTTACAAAATATACATTCATAAAAATTTGAACACAGAGAAAATATATGAAAGAAAAAATATAATCTTGATTTTTTGAATTTAACTAATCAGTAACTCGCATTAATAGCTTAAGTCTAATTTACATTTTAAAGGATTTACTTTTTCCCCCAGTACATTTTATGAATTGTTTTAACTGTATTAGGTATATTCAATAAAAAAAAGGGGGGGGGGCGTTGTTAAATTCAAAGTTATGAACAATTAAGTAATTTCATATATTGTTGAAAAATGGTGAAAAAGTAACTTAACTAAATTTACTAATATTTATTTAATTTTTTAACTAATACAGTTTAAAATGCAATTTTACTAATAGTAAATATAATTTACTTATTTTATATAAAAAAGTTACTTTTTCACCAGTATATGAAAATATATAGATTCTTTATAACAGTAGATTAAATAATTTTTTATTAAAAATACCCAATACAGTCAAAATGATTAATAAAATGTACCAGGGAAAAATGGAAACCCTTTAATATGTAAAAACGACATCTGTTGTTTATGCGACTTACTTATGAGTTCAATTCAAAATCAAGATTATATTTTTAACTTTAATATATTTTTTGTATATGTTCAAACTTTTATCAATATATATTTTATAACTTTATCTAAACGATTAGAAGTTAATTTAAAACTTGTTATTACTGAACATTTAATTCAAAATTGCTTTTCATTAGCTAAAACCAGTAGTAAAATGTTTTATATTTAAAAATATAATGTGTTTCCTTTTTTTTAAACAGCATGTGCGCAAGATAAGAACTGCTTGAATTTCCATGCTTTCACGATGTATGTAAATAGTATGTGACTCACACATTCTCTAATTATCTAGAATTGAGGTACAATTAGAACGTTTATAAATTGTCAGGATTCGACGAAATCGTCAAGGAACGACCTATTAGACGAATAAGCCTGCTTTTTTTTATTACTTTTTCCATGTAATAAAATGAGAACAAGTTTTCTATCTATAAATTTTAGTCCCCCCCCCCCGTCCCACGAGAAAAATCTTGTCTACTTCATTATTACACAAACAGTTTTTTATTTATCTCTCTTAATTCTTTGATTTGTTAAATTTTACTACTCCAAACAGGTTTATATTACATACTAGATGCATACATATTAGTATACAATTTAAAAAGAAAAAAAAATTACCTTTGCACAAAAAAGCTTAACCTATTTCATTCTAAGCCATAATGCAATAATGGTTGACTTTTGTTATAGTAAGCTCACATTAAGTAAAATCGTGCTTATTATGAGAAAAAAATATTTTATATGTTTAAGGTAAGCAGTTGATTTTATGGTAATTGTACCTGTATATTTCACTCTATAATAAGGAATAACAAGACTTATAATTAGCGATTAAAAAGAAAATGATTAAAAGAAACAAAGCACATAAGTATTAGTTAAGTAATTATGTAACTCACCTCTAAAATTTTGACAGCCGAAATTAAAATTAGTAGTTACCCCGACAAACTTTAACAACACCGGCCAACACAATTTAAAGAGAGCCAGACAAACTAATTAATACATGTCAAGCTAACGATAAATCGTGTTAGCATTAAACTTGAAAATATTCCAAGAGATTCTTGAAAAGTATCCACTTTTATAGTTAAAACTACCGAAAATGTACTTTTCTGTGCAGCGCAGCAGCTCAGCCAGTGACCCCGCGATGAAAATGAAGCTAGATCTGCCCTTGCATAAAAAAACTGCGAAGCGAACCACGACGGAATACACACACAAAAAGAAGAAAAAAAAAGGCATCTGTGACGTGACTTCAGCGTTCTCCAAAATTCTGAGAAATCGCGTGGGGTGGACAGGTCAAAGGTCGTGTGAAAGGACACGGTAACGTTTGTCTCCCCTGCACTGTTTATTCGACGTTAAACTGACTATTAACTAAGCTGAAAAAATTTCTCGGTGCTCCATCTGTTTCTTCTTGGCTGGCTGGGGGGTCTCTCCAGATCGTCGAAGCTATGAGCGGAAAATCGGCGATATATTGACGGATTATAGACCTCGTGGGGGTGACAAACATTAACAGTCGAAGATAGCTGCCTCCCTGACCAGCATACAACGGCTCTTTAAAACGTCGACAACACAATGTATGTTTGATCTCTTTTAAACGCTATTTTTTGCTGTAATTTTTCCTCGACCTATTTTCGACATTTCGACATCAGGAATACGTAATATATACGTGTGTGTGCTTGCTGGGTTAGAACGTAAACAAACATCGAATAAATGCTGCAAAGTAATATTTAATTATTTTCTTTATAAATAGTGCTTATACTAGAATTCAACTGAAGGGTCAAAACAGGGTTTGTTCGTAATTTGGAAATAAAGCATGGACGTTAAATTAGTTTGCCTCTTGGTTTGCCTCGTGATGTGTTTCGTTTTTAAATTTTTGGTTTAGATATTTGTTTGTTATTGTTTGTTTGGTTTCATGTTCTCATTTAGGTTTATGGCAAACATTATCTGATTGGTGTGTAAATGAAGATACAATACATTGTTATAAGTTCAATTTTTTTATATTTAGTTTTCATTTAAGCTTGAAAGCAAGTACCGATGATTGAAGCGGGCGACTGCCCCCCTCCCGAGAAAAAAGGAATTAATGATAAGATCCTATATAATGAAAAGATACTACTTTATTCCCATAAAATGGATGTGTATTAAAATCTTCCAACTAACCGCCCCCACTCACAATTGCATAAACCCGTCAGTGCTTGAAAGAAAATGCATTACTGAATAGAACTTTTTGTTAAATAGAGGTGATGTAAAATGAATCAATAATTTTTTATAAATAGAATTAATTTATAAAGAATAATCATGGAAATGTTAACTATTATTTACTGTGTAATGCAATTATAAATGTTCAAAATAAACATATTTATGTTTAGTATTATGTATTAGTAAAGCCAATTATTTAGGTAATTTATATATGTATTGCTTTTTTATAACAAATGTTTGAATTTTTTTGTTTGCATGTTAAATTATCAGTTTATGGAATTAGATTTTTTTTTTTTTCATGGACAGAAATTTAAAATTGCATGCAAAGCCTGACTAAGTTATGAGACATGTTGTAGGCAATGCTCTCATGAGGGTCCCTTATAAGTTTATGTATTCACATTGGCATCCATAAGGGAGAGCATGAAAGGGCACTTGCCCTCCCCCCTTTCTCTCCTCAGCCTAAAGATTTAGTATATTGTCTTATGATGTAAACAAAAGTGTATCATTAAGCAAAATCGAAACGGTACTTGCATATTATCCCAGCGGTCTGGCAAGACAAGTGATTTTTTACCAAGATAAATGCATGGCAGGGGAATTTATTGGTGGTTTGAAATAAGATTGGCAACAGTTTGCCAGTACATTTGATAAAAAATAGTTTGGCGAGAATGATCGCCTGGATAATACGTAAGTACCATCAGAAACCAAATTGTTATAAATGTGAAATTTGCCCTTATCTAGAAAAAATTTGTGACGTTTGCCCTCTCCTAAAAATACTTCTATGCTCGCCCATATGTATTCACCCCAGGGGTCCCAGGGCAGCTGTCCTGTTACTCCCATCTACACTTCCCTTAATTGAGATCTGATTCAATGTTATTAATTTTTGAAGATTTATAAATTAGTTTTTATTTTCATTAAACTGTCTTGTATTTATAAAACTGTATAATTCTTTGGCAGTTGGTAAAGTATTGTGACATAGTGTTAAACTTTTGAGTTCTGTGTGTGCTGTGATTATTTTGTACTGTGAATTTATAAACAGTAAGTGACAATTTCGCTGTACATTCGAAGCAGTTTGCCCATTGTTGTGTTTAGTTTTTAATATTTGGTTATCGTTTTTAGATATTTGCTCATTGTTGTAGTTCATGAGTCTGGTTTCATCTTCTCATTCAAGTTTACAGCAAACATTATTAGATTGGTGTGTAAATGATGGTAAAGTACATTGTTATAAGTTCAATTTTTTTTATATTTGGTTTTGATTTAAGCTTGAAAAGCAAGGACAGATTAAGGAAGGGGAGGGGAGACCGCACGTGGCGTAATGCATTAGTATACAGAATAGGATTTTCTTTTGAAATAGAGGTGATATAAAATGAATTTTCAACTCAATAAAATTTTTTTATAAAGTGACAATTTGAGTTTCCCTTAAAATTGTAGTCTTTAAAAATTTTTATTTTTTATTTTTAGGAATGTGATCGATACAGTTCATGCCTAGATACAGTTTTATGCCTAATGAGTGCTTGTACAATTTTGCTGTACATTTGAAGCAGCAGCATTGTACTTGTACTTTTTCGGCTTGTAAAATAGGATGAAGTTATCTGCCCAGTTTTATAAGCTGCAAGAATAAAAGAAAGAAGCTGCAAGAGTAAAAGAAGATCAGCACAGGTAAGTGCTGAAGACAGATGGCAATGTGATCTCTTTGTGTGAGTATCATGATTAATTAAAACAAATTTATAAATGTATTCCATGTATTTGTAATTAAAAAAATGAAAACATTCCAAAAAGTTTTAATTTGTTAAATGTCTCTTAGAGAAATGCTTAAAAAAATGATCACTATTGTCCAATTGTAATGACACACATGTGCAGTCGACATAACGTGAAGACAGAGGCGTAGGCAGAAATTTTTCATCGGAGGGGGGGGGGTTACGACTACTGCAACTCACATATATGCATACATGTTTGTGATAAGGGAGTGAAGAATATACATTTTGTAAGGGAAAAAATTCCTCATGGGGGAGGAGGGGTTATGACCCCCCTAACCCCCAACCCCCTTGGCTACGCCCCCGCCTCAAGACCTATTCATTTTGTCAAACAGAGCAAACCACTGATGTAAGGTCCGTGGAGCAAGCTATATCATCCCTCCTTTCTATAGAACCAACCTACTATTCATTAAAACAGATGTACAATTCTGTTCATAGCCAGATTGAAACACACTTGTATTTTCATTGTGGAAGTAATGGAACAGCTTTAGTATCGCTCGCCCGCCATTTGTTTTTCGCCAAGCCAGTGCAAAGTACCATGCTTTGTAAAAGGTTTACCTTTCAAACTCTTGACGAAGCTCTCCAGTTCCAGAATAGTGGCTATCCTTTTTTCTAGACACAAAAACATATCACACTTTTATCCATAGTTACTACGATATTACAGAGGGTGTTCACACATTTTTGTAATGATTTTGATTTTCTCCGTGAAGTTAAATATTAATTTGAAAATAAAAATGTGATTGGCATCAAATTGTAATAAGGCTTATTTATCATCTGTAGCATTAAAAATATTCTTTGCTTTAAAATGTTGCTGAAAAATAAACAACGGATCGAAGGCTATATTTTTTCGCTATCTGAAGAGAAATACTCTTATTCAGTTATTAAGAAAAGATGTCAAAATCATGGTTTTAATATTTCTACACGTAAAATAAGTGACATAATTAATATGAAAGGAAAGAAACGTCAAAGTTTATATTTCATTGGGGAAAAAAAGGCAAAAAATGCATACCCAACAAAGGTATGTACACTAGAGATGAGTTCGGGCTCATTTTTTGAAGCCCGAGAACTTTTAATCCAAGCCCAAGCAATATTTTACGTCTGAGCCCGAGCCCGAAATTTCAGCTAAAGATTAAAACAATTCAGTTACTTCATTGATAGAATACAATAAATTTTGATGTTCTTGTAAATTAACGGCAAATATAGTTGCAAACTCGCAATGCCCTTTCTAATTCTTTATATCCATGTTTATCAAATAACGTCCGATCTGATGGCTAACTAAGCAATAAAAGCCGCTTTTCTGAAATACCCAAAGAGCTTGACCATACTGTGCCACTATTTTTTTTTAATAAGTACTTTTATTTTCCTCATGAATCACTTTTTAAAATCTGCTTCAAGGAGTATGTTAAATAAATGAGAAATTTTTCACGAGCCCGAGCCTGCCTGAGCCCTTTCACAATTGGGAATTACAGAGCCTGGGCTTGGGCTGAGCCCGTCTCATCTCTAATGTACACCTCTTATTAAATCTGAAGTCACATCTCATGTTTTAAAGGAAAATCCAACTACCCAAAGAACTATCGCAAAATCTTTAAATATCTCTGTAGGAACTGTGAACAAAATTATAAAACCTGATTTAAAGTTAATCAAAGCAAAAAAACACGATGTTCATCGCTTAACACCAAAACATGTTTCTCAGCGGGATGTTTGAAACTTGCTCCTTTGTCTAATGGATCCCTGGCAGGGATCCCCGGCATCCAATCGGCAGATACAATCCCCGGCATCCCCCCCGTCAATTCGCACCCTGGTTATAACATATTATTATTATATATATATATGCTGCATATCCCAGTGTATAACACACATCAGTAAATTGAACATGTCTTACGATAGTAATTATCTTTTGTAATATAATGCATATTTGTAATATTCTTTTATAATTTTTTTCTGCGGATATAAGAAACACATGATCCGTTTTCATATCCCTATCTGCAGATATAAAAACAAGTTATCTGTTTACAGATCCATATCCGCGTATCTAACTTAACGATCCAGCACACCTCTACTTGATATCACAATGGACACAGGTTTTTCTTATTGTTACCAAGTGACAATAATCAGACATAACAAGAAGATGTAATAATCTTACTTAAATATTATCAGTGTTCATTTTAATACAGTAATATATATATATATATTAAAGAAACTTACATAGTAAAACAGACAGTAAATTTGTTCTTATATTGAAGTGTATTCTATTGGGGGGGGTGATGTTGGTCGCCTACACGTGGTGCCCCCTGTTCTTGCTAAATGACTGACACTTGTCACCCTGTGCAGCCTTTGATCAATCTTCAGCGACAAGTACATCTTGCTGCTTCTTTCTTGACTTTTACTCTCCAGCAACGGTCCTTTTAGGGCCTGGTCATGTCTATTTCTCAGCTAAAGATTCTTTTTTGGAATGCTGGTGGCAGAGGCGCAGAGAGCCAATTCGGGGCCCCGGGATAAAATCTTTGGGGTCCCTTTGCTATCCAGAAATCTCTTTGATGTCATATTAGATCAATCATTTATTCCTTATTAAAATTATTAATCATTTAAATTAATAGTAATTGGCAATTAATTAATACAATTAAAATTATTAATTTAAAGAGTATTATTCTTTAATAAACATCCATGCTCTAAAAAATACCAACATTTTGTTTGGAAGGCTTCGTCCCCTCCATAGAGAAACAGTATTTGAAACGTTAACATTTTTGCATGGCATGTTTCCTCAGTATTGAAACAAATAATATTTTTAATCATACTTCCATGTAAGCAGGCAGCAAAAAAATTTCAGAACGCCAAAAAAGTGGAAATTTCAAAATTTCGGAGGTTGGTTGATCCCCATAGTCTCTCCTCTGGCTAAACCCTTTCTTCCACTATTTAACAATGTGTCTCGAAAAAAAAACAATTTCTTGTTAAATAAATCTTTTCTACTTTAGTCATGGCAAACCGTTGAATAATACCGTCAATCTCTACCTTTCTTGCAAAAAAAGACTCAATCAGAAACACTTCTCGTTTTTGTCAATTCAGTGGTTTTTGCTCTAGCTGGCTTTTTGTAATTTCATTCAAAAATTAATTTGAAACATACGGATAATCTAAATTTGGACTTTTTTTATTTTACAAAATTGACAACACACAATTAAGTATCATATAAACAGCAAAAGGGGGGCCCCTTCACAAGCTGAGGCCCAGGGGATTTTTCCCCTGCTCCCCCTCCCTCTCTGCGCCAATGGCTGGTGGTCTTATGCAGGACAAGTTCACTTGTATAAAACTAAAAGATACAGCTTACCTTTTACGATTAACTCGAACATTGTACGCTTTGGGAAGTTATCTCTTCTTGGTGAGGTAGCACACTTCACTGGCAATTAGAGATTTATTTTTAGAGTATCCAACAGATTTATTTGAGAAGGCAGAGATATGAATATTTCTGTCATTCCCAAAAAATCAGTTAGCATATTGTTCTTAAACTATACGACTGAAATCCATAAAAGCACTGATTCAATCCTGTAATTTAGTAATTATTTTCATTTGAAATATTTAAAAATTTACTTTTGATAAAGCAACGTGAATAGGAGCAAAAAAATAGATAAACTATATACTGTAATATATTATTTGTATCTAACCAGTCATGAGATGTGAAAAAAAAAAAAAAGTTCACACACATACACACATGGAAAAAAAAATGTATTAGTACACTAGGGATTTATTTTGATTTTTTAATCTTAGAAGGAGTTTGTAAAAACAATCTTGGGAATCTGTTTATAAAAGAATATACTAGTACTCGACTACATACAGCACTTATCAATATTTTTTAAATTAGAGAAGGTGTATACAAGAAAAATAAAATCTTGAAACCCATTGTTAAAGCATATCCAGTAATTTCTTAAAATCAGGGATTGCACATACATGTGTTACGTGTAATAAATATATGTTAAAACATGGAATTCAAAACTATTCAGCATTCTTGTGTACAAGGTGATTCAAAATTAGAGGGACAAACTTTTAGGAAACGTAGGTTATAACAAGACAGTCCAGAATCACAAAGCGATGAGAGGTCAGAAACATAGTCTTGAACCTTTTAATAATCACTTAGAAGACATGTTGAAGTAACCGTGAAATTTCTGGTCCGGTTTTTTCCAAAACTAATGCATCTTTCACAAATGGCACTTCATAAAATTGTTAATTCAGATTTTTTTAATGATTACATTGATGAAATTGTCAGCGGAGAGAACATTCTTTATGAAACTTGGCTAAGAAATTAGATGCACAATTCAACACTTCTTCTAATGTGATTATTAACACATACATGAAGAAGACATTTCCGGTGCCACATTGATATGTGATTCTGAGCCATCTTGTTGTATTCTACCCTTCCTAAATGTTTGTCCCTCTAATTTTGAATCATCCTATATACCACCTGGGAAAGAGTAGTGTCATAGCACAAATGCTGTTCCTATGTTACTACTATCAATGAATCAAAAAAAAATTATGTAAATTACCTTAAGTTAGGGGACTAAGTTTCCAAATTATGTGGCTGTTGGTGTGTGCAATAGAATACAAATTTCTATAGAAGTTAAGACCTATTGAACTGTTATATTTTTTACAAAACCAGTTTCTTGGAGTTCGCCTAATATTGTTGCAAGGATGTTGAGAAAGATATTCTTGCAAGTTATGCTAATTAAACAAAAAAAGTTATATCTTAAATAATAAAATTAACAAATTAGCACATTTAGAAGACACCAAAAACTTAAATAATAAAGTTTTTCAAAAAATGCTTGAATATTATTATATAGACAGAAATAAATAATCGGGTAGTTTAATAAATTATCCAACATTTTGTGTAGTATGTTCATTAAACAAGATAATTTATAATATTTTAAATAAATTTAATAAATGTAGCACACAAAGTAAAACATGCATAACTTAAAATAAATCGTAAAGTTAGGTGAATATTAAGATATACACAAAATATAAACACCTTATCAACTGGTGAAAATTGAGCACTTTTACATGTACTAATTAAGTACAACATATTACAGTAGTATATTTTAAACACTAACGTAATAAATGAAGGGTATCTTAATTAATAGCACATTACAAGAAATCGTGTGATTTAAAAAAAAGAAAAGAAAAGAAAATGATATTGCAATGCACTCTGTATAACTGTGTAATGTGCATTAATCAGCAATGTTAGAAAGAATATGAATTGCAGTTTATGTATTGCAAAAGAGTATAATTAACATAAAAACGTAAAGAAACAATAAAACTTAAAAGATACTCACAATAAAACTTTAACATTCCAACTCTAACGAAAACAAATACAAATCGCAAATTTATTTTGCGAGTTTAATCTGTATGCCTTTGTACAAAAAATTATCTTTACAAAACTGACTACTGAACTTATATCGTTATTAAAATGTTTTAAAACACTTTTGCGAGTCCTTTTATTTCTATTCGATCTATTATATTGCTTAGCAAGGCTTAAATAACCACTTTCAGCCATCATGAGATCGCCGTTAAAATCAAAACAAACTCGCTAGCTGCTAGCAGACGATGGAGGTAGATCACGTGATATACGTATTCGGCAGGCTGTGACGTCACGTGAAAGGACCCCATTGTTCTCTCAACATCGCACCGTAGCTAGTCCCTGTAACACTACAGCGTTTGGGACCACTTAGAGTTGGGGTTTTTCACGTTTAGCGTATTGGTTGCTTGTTCCCCATATCCTGCAATTATAAACATTTATACAACCTGATAGTGTAAAACTCAACACTCTACTCAAACACAAAAGAGACACTGTTAATCCTTTCTGGACGGGCACCACGTATACGCGGCTGCGCGAAATTTGCCGCAAAGGGTGATGAACGCCCATATGTGGCATCATCATGCAGAAAATAATTATTATTGAACATAATGCGATTTTTAAGACTTCCATATAAACAAGCGTATGATTAAAAATCTGCCGTCATACAGTATAATTTGCGCAGTGGCGGTTTTTACACCCGCGGTATCTTCTGAAAAATTCGGCGGCCGTCCGGAAAGGGTTAATGGGAATTGAACAATATTTGCCTCTACCATCCAAAAATTTTTTAAGTTCACTATAACCGAAGTCATAGTTCACTAAAACCAAAAAATGCTATATACATTTCTAATGTATGTGAATCAGGACTAAGGAAATGTGTTCACTGTATTTGAAAGTTCACTATATGCTGAATTGACTGTGTATACCAAATTTCAGCTCAATCGAATGCACCATTTAGGAGCTATTGTGTTCACTCGCATACACGTACACATAAACCCCATAAAAATAGTATAAATGAATTCAGAAGACCACAAAATGCATAGCTGCCAACCTTCCAGGAAAAGATTAAGGAACACAACACGTGGTCATAAAATCAGAAATAAGGAACACAGTGTCTGGTCATTAAATGTATGATTAAGTATACAATTAAAAATCTTACATTAACAGAATTAAATTATCATGTGTAGAGAGATGATGTGCCTATATAATCATTAATTTATAAAAATAAATTATTCTTAACTTATTTCTACAAGACTTAAATGCTTAATGTAAGAAATACTTGAAAGAATAAGATAAATATCATTCAATTAAATTTATTGCCTTATTTACAAGGATAAATGATTTACCAAAAGCTAAAAATGTACATGTTCTTCCTTTTTTCTTTTAACTTTTAAAAATCCTTACACAGAAGTTGAAAAATGGAACATTTTGGCTTAAAAACGTATTTAAGGAAGAAAGCTCAAAAAACGGAACGAATCCGTATAAACGGAACACTTGGTAGCTATGACAAAACGTGTAAATATTTAAAAACCTCTAAGTTGAATTTTTTCATGATTACAATACTTTCCTTACATGATACATGTTCGTACAGTAATAACTGAACTGTAAAGAAAGTGAATTAATAAAAACATAAAATGAGAGGAAAGCTCATCTTTCAAAAAGTTTAATCTAAATTTAGTGATAGTTTTATACCTGCCTACATTATTGGGGAAAATCGAGTAATTTCCATGGTGTACCAACATTTTGAATTTTTAGCAAATTATAATAGGAAAATACAGGGATTTTTCTTGTAAACAATTATGAAAGAGATAAAAAAATGTATTAGGTTGTAACGAAAATTTCCCGCCACCGCAAACATCGTCAGCACGCAGTTCGCGTTGGCGTATTTGCTCTTATTTTGTCAAACGATTCTTGGCATTTGAAAGAAAGGGACTTACTTTATAACACTATGTTGTGAAATCCGTAAAAAAATATTGTTATCATTAAGTACACGATGTCTCAAATGGAACTATCACTCTATGGATTAGAACCATCATTTACTTCCAGTTCTGTTGCAAGAAGTCAGCTACAGAATACCAACGAATTATGTGTACAGCTTTAAGTACTATTGCTATATCATGTGACACTCTGCAGGTTTGGTACCGAAAGTTCAAAAACAAGAACTATGACATTCAAGAAGCAGAGAGCTCTGGCTGGTCTATTGATGTTGATGAGGCCAGCCTGCGAGAACTTGTGGAAGAAGATCAGTAATTAACCACTCGACAGTTATCTAAGGAGTTAGAAGTTCGTTTTTCAAGCAGATTTGGCAGAAAACTTTCGTTACAACCTGATACTTATATATTATCCAAGCAGTCCACCAAGATGAATGATTTTTTGCAAAGATAAATGCCAGACACATGAAATAATTGTTGGTTTGGAATTTCACTGGCAATAGTTTGCCAGCACATTTGACGAAAAAATAGTTTGGCAGGAATGACTGCCAGGATAATACGCAAGAACCTAAAAAAATTTTTTAATTAACCTTGCTGGCAAGGGCGTAGCCAGAAATTTTTCATGGGGGGGGGGGGGTTACGACTACTGCAACTCACATATATGCATACATGTGTGTGATAAGGGAGTGAAGAATATACATTTTGTATGGCAAAAACTTCCTCATGGGGGGGGGGGGAGTTATGACTCCCCTAGGCTACACCCCAGATAATCTCATAAAAATAGTATTTATGTATCTTATCATATGATCTATACATTGGGTTATCAACACCAGTAACTGAGATTTGTGTAATTGTTTAAAACATTACCGGGGCATAATCGCACAGATTGGGAAGAAAAAATTATGGACAATTGGATGATGACAATTTATTATATAAATACCTTAGTAATTACACATTTACTATATTCTTATATTTACTATACACATTTACTATATTCTACTTTTCCAAAGTAATCCTTAAATTATAAAAAATAATTTAAGGATTACTTTGGAAAGATTCTTGCCATAATTAAACTATTTTTTATCAATTTTGATCAATAATATGAAAATTATTATAACAAATTTTGCCATTATAAATCCGAGAAATAGTATACAATGATCTACATTAGTTATTGCTAGTAAATACTTCCAACATGTCTCATCCAGATCTTTCAAGTAAATTTGCCTTTAAAAATCTATTCCAACCAGTAAGAAATAAATGTAAAATAAAAGGTCAAGATTTAATCTAATGGGATTAGAACGTTAAATAAAGGAATGAAAAAAAATTAAAGGTCAATAATTAAAAAAAAACAAATAAAATAAAATATTAAACCATACTTTAGATACACAAACTTTTTAAGATAATGAATCTGCAGCTCGGTATTTACTTACAACAAAAGATGCTCCTATTCTAGACAGTTGAATTACACTTTTACCAGTGAGACTTAAGACATGAAGCAGTATTATTTAATTTTCTGCTCCAATGTCTCAAATCTTACTAGTTTAACTTCATTGTAGATGTGCAATATGTCATCTGAAAGAAACAGATATAAAAAAAAACCCATTAGTAGTTAACAATGTAAAATTATGTTTAAAAAGAGGCAAGAGTTAAATACTTTTTATTTTTCTAAATTTATTACACATTTTCATAACAAAAATACTGCAATATAAGTAAAAATTATTTTATTAAATAGACTTACATTAACGATATTACGATTATCTAAAATAAAACAGAAATATATCCATAATTGATGGATGAAGATTTTGTTTTTAAAATCCCAAAAATATACATAATTTAAAGATAATAAATGGAATGAATCTGCATGACATTAAGTAGTAAGAATTCAACTATACTCATACATCAATTTCTAAAGACAGCAAGCAAAAAAAATTCACGCAAAGGATATTTTTGCGATAAACATTATCCACACATAAATAACTCAACTACAATAAAAGAAATTGGATAATGTGTCTGTGAGAAATCTGTATTTTTCAAATGCAAACAGAGTATCATTTTAACTAATAAAAAATGAAACATTTTAAATAAATACTAATATAAGATCACATTTAATGATAAACTTTTTAAGACAGTCATGACGAGTGTAAAGTAAATAAATTTTAAGAAATTATAAGGATTTTAAAATATCCGAAGCATGGGCTGAAAATCGGAAGTAAACAAGCAGTCAACATCAACAACAATCACCTGGCGACTTTTAAAGGTTCGCCAAGTAGCCAGTAGATTATCGGACAGAATTCTGGGATGGCTAAGTCGATTTGAGTGTCGTCAGACCACTTCCCTAAGTAGTTCGAGCGATCCGTCGCGAAACCGGTGTCACATTGCTTTCACACTAGGCAAAACTGGCGCGAGCGTCGTCAAACTGATGCGAACGACACAAGTGTGAAATGCATATAGCACACTTTAAAAAATTTCTGTCTAAGGCTATAACGTAAATTTTTTTGTAGCCCTGTAAAAAATTTATAAGTCCTATACACACCAAAATCAATAACATTAGAGTGACGATGGTCTATAATATGCATACCAAATTTGAGCTCAATCGAATGCACCATTTAGGAGCTATCATGTTCACTCATAAAAATAAATTATTCTTAACTTACACACACACACTGATACATCTCCTAAAAATAGTACAAGTGAACTCAGAAGACCTCAAAACGTCTAAATACATCAAGATCTAAGTTGAATTTTTTCATGATTACAATACTTCCCTAACATGGTACATGCTCTAAAAGTTTTCAACAAATTAAATATGCCATAAAGTATTTTATTTTAGAAAAGTATATACATTACAAATTATCTTTTCCAAACATTATTACGGCAATACAGATACACAGGACTTTTCTTTACAAGTAAATTGATACATTTCCTGAAAAAAAGAAAAAGTAAAATCAGCTACATTTTTAAATATATTTGATAAATTTTGCTGGACAATTCGCCCGTTATGTGTGTGACATCTGTACACTGCTTTTTCATAACTCAGCATTGAAAAATCAAGTATCAATATTATCTTGTTTTACATTCTTTTATAAAACGAACATATACACAATAAATGTAATTATCTGCAACATTTTATGTTTAATCATTAATTTTATAAAACTTGTAACATGTGTGAAAACTTATGGGTAACACACAGACATTGGAGTTGTCCTGCTCAGCAAACTCTTAAATAAAAAAAAGATTTCATTTTTATACTCTATGACACTATAAATTCCCGACCGTATGATTATGTCTTTGGTTATAGTGAGCCTCTGGGAGCAGCAAATTTCGTTCACTAATTTGATTTGATTTGAAGTCACCCCCGCAGGGAGGGCGAGATTTTTGAGATTTATGGCGAAGAGCCGTTATCTCACTTGTTCTGGGGTTCGTTCACTATATCCAAAGTTCTGATGTCCGATAACAATAAAACAATACAAAACTAGAAAATACAATTTTATACAATTACTGAATGTTTATTAAGTAAATCAAACATAATGGATCACATTTATTAGTCTAGAACTAGTTAAGTAAAATAAACACAATCACATGGAAATAATGTACATTCCATTCAGTTGGAAAAAGGAGCTGTCGCTTTTAACCTGTCATGTTTCATTGAGGATGGAAAATGAAATTGTCTAAAGTCAAGATGAAATTTCAACTTTTAGTTCACTTTTTGTTAATGAATGCTTTTAAAGGATAGGATGGATTGCAGCATTGAAAAAGTTATGACCCCCCCCCCCTTGTTTAGCATAATCAAGTTAGTCTAGACCGTGGCAATTCACCTGTACAGTGGTCACCGCTTATTTTGGTCAGTAGTTTATCCCGTGAGCTGCTTATTCTGGTCAAAACCGTTATGAACAGAACAAAATGGCCAAACAGCACTGTCTGCCGGTTACCCTGGTAGTGAGTGCTGCTTTAACCAGTTAAGTAATCTGGAGATTAGGTAAAATTTTGATGCAAATTAGCTTTTAGGGTCAAGTGGAAGCCAGTCAAAGATGACTCATATTTGTGTGGAGGTGTTATAGTAATTCAATCAAAACTATTGTTAATACACTTAATAGAATTTTAATAAAAATAATGATCAATCTGACACCCTGAATGAATCGGGCACCTGATGATGATGACAATGGTGTGCACCTGAACCACATGAGTAGATTTGCTGAACACTACAGACATTTTACATAGAGCATTGGAGGAGAACAACTTAAATGGTTCCCTTTTTTCACCACTAAGTTAAATTCAGTTTGCGCTAAAATACAATATGCCCTAAAACAGCCTTTAATCTCAGATTTCACCCCCGAAGAAGTTGTAATAGTTGTTTTTTTTTAAATAAATGTACATATGTATGTATAAATGTATTTTTTCACTTTTTTTTTTTTTAAATTCTTAAATAAATATGTTCATATGCCAAACTATTGAATAATATAGTTTATATATTTTGATTTAATTCACAAATTTTTTTATCTTAAATATTTCATACTTTGTGTCTCTTACTTTTACTTTGGTCCTGCCGTTTATTTCGGATTTCGGTTATTCCAGTCCGTTTCAATCTGTTTCAATGTAGCTGGAATAAGTGAGGACCACTGTATTTCAGAACAGGAGCTTGATAATCTTTCTCTCTACTTGAACACAAAAGATACACTCTTCGTGGGAATAGAACAACATTGCCCCTACAGTCCAAAAATTTTTAAGTTCACTATAAAGGAAGTCATGGTTCACTAAAACTGAAAAATGCTATGTTCATTTCTAATGTATGTGAGTCGGGACTAAGGAAATGTGTTCACTATAGCTGAAAGTTCTCTATATCCGGAGTTGACTGTACATATACACAGAGAATGCCGTGGCTTTTTTAATTTATAAGTTCTAGGGACTTACGGAGTCTTTGCTGAAATTTTTCCTTTTTAGATAATGTTACAAAATAATGAAAGCATTTACAAGTCTAACATAGGCATACAGAGGGGTTTACAAGTATGATTAAGGTTTTAAAAAAGGCAGTTTTCTGGAACCCAGCGATTCAGAAGAAAAAAAAATCTTAAAATATACGCTATAGCACTTCAGCATGATCTCTGCATACGAAATGACCAAAAGTTTAATACGAGGTATGATCTAAAAGTTTGGGGACAACGTGTAAAATTCTTTACCCTGAATAGTTCACATCACCGATGTACATCCATCTCTTCAAAGTAGTCACCTTGGGCGACGATAGACTTCTGCCAACGTTCGTATAATTTCTGGAAGCCATTTTGACCAACCTCCCATAAGGTTTTTTGCAAAGCTGCTTTCATCTCTTCAGATGACACAAAGGCGTTTCATCTCTTCTGATGAAACAAAACGGCATCCCTGTTTTTTTTTCTTTTTTCTTAATGGGAACAAGTAAAAATCACATAGAGCTAAGTCAGGTGAATAGGGGAATGTGAAAAACCTAGGAACTTACAGACTTTGTCGATTAAATCACCCAATATTGTCATTCATTATTCTTTTTATTCAGTAATCAGCAATCGAGGGAGAATGCGCTGGGACACTAGGTGTATGTTGAGATCATCTTCCAGGGGTTGGGTTTTTGACATGACAAGCGTCAAAAACTAGTTTAAACCTTCAAAAACTAATCCATAAAAGAAAGAGAAGAATATGTAAACTAATTGTGCAGTATATTTAATGTTTGCATTAAACTAAATACATAATTAAAGTTAATTATATTGAAAAATAATTGTTATACAGTAGAAGACCCAAAATCTGCCGATCTGAAATCCGCAAGGCTCTAAAATCCGCACTGTCTGTTCAATGTAAACAATGAAATGTGCCCTGCCATCTGCAACAGGGTGGCTACAGAAATTGAGAAAAAAAGTTCCCTGACTATCTTTATCAAATTTCCAGAACTAATTATATACATAACATACCATAAACTTTCACGTAAATCACCATTGTGTATCATGCACCAACAGGTGAATGCTTCATATAAGGAAATAAATAATAGAAAACCACAAAAATGCTTAATATTAATAAAATTGTAGTTCAGTTTCATAAATCCAAACATAAAATTTAGTTGAACACTAAAAGACAATATGTAGCAGAAAGTTTCCTCGTTTTATAAAGATAGTGTTCAATTTTAAGCGTAAGGATGACTGATCAAAATAAACTGGCCACCTAGTCAACTTATTTTATTTCAATCAATGTATCGTTTGAAATTTTTAAAAATATGTAAAACGGCTTAAAAATGAGCACTATCTATAAAAAAAAATCGTCTTGCGCAGGAGCTTAGCAGGCATCACTCAAATGTCCCATCACTTTAAAAAACACAACGGCGCAGTAGAAGACTAAATCATCTTTTACCATTCATTTTACCCATGACTTTATTCAGGAAGCAATTCACATGCGAAATTGATTCACATGCCGATATGATTAATATATCCGGTTTCTTGTATGATCCGCATCTTAGAACGAGTCCGAATACATGCAGTTTTTCGGATTAGTATAGTGATAGTGCCTACATCACTTGAGTCTCTGATTCATATACTATGTTCTCGTATGATCTGTATTCTGGTTTCAGATTCATAAAATGTCTGTATCTGTGCATCAGTTGTGTATCGTTTGGTCCAGAACGGAGCTGCGCATCAGATTGACAGTTAAAAATGATCTAGTTCACTAGGCAAAAACGAAAGTTTCCTGATTTTTAAATATTTTTGCAAAATTCCCTGATATTTCCATGATTTTTCCAGATCGATAATGTACCCTGATTTTTCCATGATTTCCCTGATCTGTCGACACCCTGTGCAAGTTCAGAAAACTGTACTATAACGACAAAGTAAAACTAAATAAGCTATTCCCACTTGAAAAAAATTTTTTAGGAGTCTGTGAGCTCTAATCGTAACATTGATAACTTTCAAATGACTGACAGTTACATAACTGACACTGAATTATGATCACATGACGAAGACTCTGACACAGTAACAAGTGAGGATGATCAAAAAGTTGATAAATTAACGTTTAATGAAGGTTAGGCTGTGAGAAAGAAATATCTCATATTTGTAGAGCAACAAAGCTGTGTTACAAACAGGATATAATGAAAAAAAAAAAAAAACCTATAATTAGAACATCCCAAAGTCCTAAACTGTTGAATATACATGTTTAAATAAGCTGTACTATAATCTCATAATTTTGTATATTGCATTAATCCTCTGTATTTTTATATCATGATTCTAATTATAAGTAACATGATTTGTTTCCCTTTGATCTCTATTGTATATTTTTCTCTATTATTTTCTGAGGGGGTTTGAAATAGAATAAATTTCCTATTATGACCCAAAATCTGCAAAATTCTAAAATCTGCACAAGGTCTGAAACCAAGCTGTGCGGATTATGGGTCTTCTACTGTATTAAAAAATGACAGTTATTTCTCAACAAATAACAATTATTGGGCTCATTAATAATTGCTTGTAATGTGCATTTCTTTGTATAAATAAGTAAATAAATACCGTTTATAGGATAAAAATTTTAAAATTTAATTTATTCAGTAGTATTTATACATAATAATTTGGAGGGAAAGTTTATATAAATAATGTTCAGCAGTCTTTCAAATTTTCAAACTGAAGTATGGCTAAACATTTCCTGTAGAAGCAAATATTAAACTTATTTTGATTTAATTTAAATAGGTACCTAAATTGAAAGGGTTTTAAGCAAAAACAAATAACATAGCAATTTCAGTCATTTAAATAAAATGAAATAAAGATAAACACCTTTGATTATCAGTATACTAAAGTTTCCCATTCAAAATAGATTACCAATTTATTGAATGTAACCAATGTATTAAATGTAATGTAGCATTGAAATTTATCACAAAATGGCATTGGTATTTTACATGTGAGAAACTTACAAGCCATGGAAGATTTTAGGGACAGTCCTAATTTTTGATGCAGATAGATAATTTAGAATTTTAATGTTATAACAGCAAGAATAATGTTTTGAACATATTAGATATCTCTCTATTCTAAAAAAAAGGAAGGGCCGCTGTCGTCGTCGCTGTCAAAAGCTTGTTCGCCTATCTTCTCCTAAACCGTGGGGATTTGAGTTTCGACTAAGGTGCCCACAGATTCGAAAAATTCCGAGGAACCTGCTAAGCTGACTTAAATTTCGAGAATCGAATTATTTTAGAAGATATTAATAAAAAACTGAAAAAATAAACAGATTGGTTGCCAGATTTGGCATAAAATCATTCATACCTTCGCAAGAAAACAATCCCAACTACGTAGAATCGCGTGAAATTGACAAACATGAAGTTCCCCCATTTTAAGCCAAATGAAAAATATGAAATAAATAACTCAAAATGTGTTACACAAAGTTGACAATTTTCAAATAGTAAGTTCGCTTAGACAACAGGAGTTTAGAATTAGCGATTATTCGTTTTTCCAAAACAGAATAACTAATATCTTGAAATGAAAAATAATTAAAATGCAGATTATTTTAAAGCCGGTTTGGTCCAGCTGGATTATTTGCTACCAGTAGAAATATTTGGCGGCGTTAACTATGCCATTATAGCAGTTGTAGTACACTTTGGATATTTGCTAGCGCGACGAGATGGTATAATTCGTGGTGCTAAGTATGCCAATCTGCAAACGATTATGTAAATGAAAATATGGATAACGGTTTTCCAGTAACCTTAAATAAACAGTAATTATAGGTTGTGAGCATGTGTAAATCGCCAAATAATGAAAAGTCGCCATTGGTGGCAAGCTATCCTATCTGTTCCATAGCTTTTATTAACTTTACATGTACATAAGTCGCCAAATAATGAAAAATCCCCATGGGTGGCAAATTCGCAAGGTATCCAATAGGTTTTACATTATTAAAAATACAGCCGAAACAGATGTTATGATTTTATTACGCTTTAGTTCCTAATTAATATAACTTTTGAATGGCAACATTAAATATCATTGTGTTTCTGAGGAGTGCAAATAATTTTTCAAGCGATTATAAGTGGAGTCTGCACTCGAGGTGGAGTATAGCTCAGGACCTGTACAACACGGATTCCCATAACAAAATATCTTCCGTGTTATGAGGGGGAGGGGGCGTGTATTGTAGTATGAAGTTTAAATTTTTATGTACCAATGAAGATGCAAGAACCAAGCGATGTGTAGCTCAGTAACAATCTATCGGATCCAATCTTCGAGTTTTGTCTGTTGAAATTATGTCTTTTTTACAAATAAGCCTTATTAGGGGCCGAATGCCTCATACGAAAAGCGAGCATAGCGAGTCTGGGGGCCTTGGCCCCTAGTGTAATAAAATTACTTTTCCACTCTCTTTTCTGTTTCTAGACAACATGCTTGATAAAAAATGTATAAAAGATGTTTACAATATCTCTTAAAAGGTAATATTATAATATTTCACAATGTGTGCAATTTTGAAGAAATCAATTAGTATTTTTACTACAGTCAATCTTTGTAGTAGATTAATATTAATGATCAATAACAATCAATCAATATTTGTAATTGTTTTAAAAATAAATTATTATATGTAATTTGCATATATTTTAAAATGCAATATTTAAGGTTTTTGACATGACAGTTTAAACCATGGTTAAAATCGTCAAAAACTGTCATGCGTCAAAAACTTGCCAACCCTGTCTTCCATTGGAATGCACTGGCAACTTGTCTTCAATAAGTGTGTAGACTCTGTGATTTCTATAAGTGTTTGGCGACGATCTTTTCAAACACATTCAGACACCAATGAAACATTTTCTATGTTCCTTGAAGTCGAAGGTCGGCCAACATTGTCCAACGATTCTCGGCCCTCTTTAAAATGCGGATGCCATTCATAAACCTTGGATCTCATCATGGTAGATTCATCATACACATTTCTTAGCATTTCCAAAGTCTCTATTGGTGTTTTACCTAACTGTTGACAGAATTTAATGATACAGCACTGTTTTAAGAAAAGCCATTTTTCTTATGTCACCGAACTAAGACAACTGACTTCGGAAGGTAACAGCTGTGAGTGCTGTTCGTCCGCATGACATGGGATAAATCAACTCAGTTAGGTAGGGGCAGATTGGGCGAATCCATTCCAAGCAATTTAACTTTAGGTACTTGCTTTCGTCATCAGGAATAACCACAGTCCCCGAATTTTTGGATCATACTATGTATAAGCTAATATAAAGCTTTCAGCATAAAATGCACACATAATCAATACTTTCCTTAATTGTCATTTTAATTGTAAATAAAATATAACTTTTCGAATTTGCAATTAAATACTAAGTAAAGATTAATTAAAATTCATTTTATATTAGTCATAGGTAAAACACACAACAGTATATTATATGTAAAACTAAAAAATCTTGGTCATGAAAAAATACCTTTTACAAAGTTAAACACTAACAGCAGCATACTTATATTTTGCAATATTAATAATTTAATAAATATGCTATGATAAATGTAATTAATCTGGTAACTATGCTTAATCGCATCATGCTTTGAGTGTTACAAAACATATTTAGCAGTTTTTCAAAATTATGTTTCTAATTAAGGATCAGAAAAAAATCCTCCTATCCCCACCCCACAAAGAAAAGTAGAAAACCAAGTCAAGAAGTGTTACCCAGTAGAAAAGTCTGCATTTCTGTTGTATTATTAAATATACTAGACTATTTTTCACTCAGCTTAAAATTCAATGACTTAGGATAATTTATAATATGAAATTAACATATTGAAGTATTATAACTAAGCAATATTATTTGTAAATGCATTTAAAAATCTGTTAAAAATACCTTTTTTCTCTTCTTTCTGAAAATATTCAGCTGAATATATAGCAGAATTCGGCCAACCAAACGCACCAGTGTAGAGACATCCTGTGTCAATTACAGTTGACGCTGCATTACTGGAAAGCAGCTTTATCTGATTGAGCCATCAAATCGCAGGACACTTCCCCCTAGGCATGTGTTAATAAATAATTAAATAAATAACCTTACAAAAATAAACTAACAAAAAAATCATTATTATTCTTTTATTTTTACTTATTTAAGAATTTAAAACATTTTATTCGGCAAAATTGCAACACATGAGCATGACAACCACGATGCCCACTTCACACGTTTTTCACTATAGGGGTTACAATTATGGAAAGCTTTCTATGTGGAAATCATAAAAATCTCTGGGATCATAAAAAGGTAAAATCATACAAGCCGGTGCCCACCCCATGTAAACATGGCGACAGTCGCTGGAGCTTGGCGGTCGCCAAGCTCCAGCGACTGTCGCCATGTTTACTAGTCATTCTAGGCAACCAGTGGTCCGTTTTTAACTAAAAAAACCCCAGTGGATTCAGCAACCTAGTTGTACAGCTATCTAAACTGGGCAACCAGTGGTCTGTTTTTAACTAAAAAAACCTCAGTGGATTCAGCAACCTAGTTGTACAGCTATCTAAACTAGGCAACCAGTGGTCCGTTTTTAACTAAAAAAACCTCAGTGGATTCAGCAACCTAGCTGTACAGCTATCTAAACTAGGCAACCAGTGGCCCGTTTTTAACTAAAAAAACCTCAGTGGATTCAGCAACCTAGCTGTACAGCTATCTAAACTAGGCAACCAGTGGCCCGTTTTTAACTAAAAAAACCTCAGTGGATTCAGCAACCTAGCTGTACAGCTATCTAAACTAGGCAACCAGTGGCCCGTTTTTAACTAAAAAAACCTCAGTGGATTCAGCAACCTAGTTGTACAGCTATGTAAACTACGCAACCAGTGGACCGTTTTTAACTAAAAAAAAACAACAACAGTGAACTAAGCAACCTAGTTGTACAGCTAATGTAAACTGGGCAAACACTGGCCCGTTTTCAACTCAAAAAAACATCGGTGGATTAAACAACCTAGTTGTACACCTCTTATAAAGTCAGTATGATTAGAATAGCACGTAAATAGCACTTACGAAAACATAAACACTTCAAATATCAATTTAAAATTCACATTAAAAACCTTAAACATCGAAAGATTCGTTAAAAAAGAACACTTACCTCTATTTTTTTGGTAAATAACCGCTCAGAAATGTCCCCAACACCCACCGGCTTATAACGTACTATATTTCTAACAAACACCCACAAATTCTTTTCTTATATTAACATAACACATTTCATTCCCTTCCATCAATAACGCAAACAATTTCAAATTCCCAAACCTGACGAAACACGTATTCTTTATGGTTGCCAGTCACAACTACCACCGGCAGTTGGCGGTGCATCGCTCACTCTCGCGTCAGATTGTTCGCCAATGATTTGTAAACAAACCATTGACATGTAAACAAGGCACCGTATACGGAATATAGTCCCATAAAAATCATAAACTCTGGGAACGGGTGGACTTTCAAAGTTTTAAAGTGGACTATCATTTACTCTATATTATTTTACACATTTGTGTAAAATTTCAGGCTGATTGGTCTATTTTTGTGGATTTGTATACGGTCTAAACCCACAAACAGAGTTTCATTTTTATTATAGATATCTGTGTAACAAAAGCATACATTTTTTTAAAAAGTTAAATTTACACATTTTACAACATTTAAGCTATTAATGAAAATAAATGGTGGTATTTATGACAAGTTAGAGAGAAAATTGAGTTTCTGCTGTATAAGCAAAAAATCAATCATATCTTTATCTCATACGGTTCTCAATTTAATAAATTTACAAGCATAATTTAGCTGAACATTAGTGACTCAGGTACTGAAGTAAATTATGTTTATAAAAATTTTGTTGAATAAAAACACTTCTTGCTAAAAATCTTACAATAATGCCAATTAAATTTATAATCTTACAATGTAATCAATTTCTTACATTAAACCTTACATGTTGGCAGCAATGTTCTTAGCATAAATAATGTTAATTCATTAAATCAAACACAGTTCCGTATTAAATTCTGCATATAAAAAGTCAAAAATTATGCTGACAGCTTCAAGGGTGGAATGAGTTTTTAAAAAAACATGGTACTTACGTATTATCCCGTCAGTCATTCCCGTCAAACTATTTTTCCATCAAATGAGTTGCCAATAGTATTCAAAACTACTTATAATTTCATATACCCGGCATTTCTCTTGGCAAAAAAAATCACTCGTCTTGGCAGACCGCTGGGATAATACGTAAGTACCAAAAGCATTTATCGATTGACAGGATTTTGTTCAACCCAAAAAATCCCAGGTGGTTTTTTTTTTTAAAAAAAAAAGCCCAACTGAAAAACTTAAATGGTTTTTTCAAAATTTCAACTTTAATTACATAGGTAATACATCTCTTGATATCAGTACACCAATTGCAGGGTTCAATGCATGCGATAATTGGGTTTGTATTGCAGCCTCATCACAAAATTACAAACGATTAATATGGCCCTTTATAAAAATGCAATCAATTATAACAGCACTTCACTGTCACTTAACCTGCTTTATCAATTATTTTAACAATATGTGACTTTTATTAAAAAATGGTAAGAAAATTTACAAAAATCACAGTGTTTAAATTCACAAAAATAAGCATTGAAATCCATGAAAATGCGACTCTGAAAAAAAATTCCTGGATCGACCCCTGACTTGTAAAAGGTCTGTAGTACTTTTCATAGTGCACCCATGAAATTGGTGACAACTTTTGTTAGTAAAACAAGGTTATACTAATTTTATCTGTACACAAGGTTAATGGTAAACAACTCCATTTACTAACCAGTATTAATACGAGTAAAACCAGCAATATTAAGCATAGACAATGGAATATTTGTCTTAAATAAAAGTACTAAACTTATAATAAAAGCAAAACTCGTTAAAGCTTTTTGTTATTATTATTCAGTGATGAATACCAGAAAACTAAAGACAGAAAATATGTGGGTAAAATTATTTATTCCAAACTTAAAGCTCTATTTTTCAGGTTTTTAAAGTAAAACTAAACTTGCCATGAGATTTCTCTGACAATTTATGAGCTAATTTTTAATCCCGGTGGCGTATGAATCTCTAATCGTATCATTACTTTAATTTTAAAACTGAAAATTAGTGTTTTAATGTTCGTTTTCTAGAGATATATAAAAAATATGACTAGAGTAAAATGAATTGAATATAAACACAAATTATTTTAACTCTGCAATCGTAAATCTGCACAGGTAATTCCTCGGGGAAAATGTAAACAATTTATTTCACAAATAAACCAACAACATACCGCTCAAATGTCGTTCTTAAACCTCATAAGTTTAATATCTATTTAACTGTTTCTGTAAAATACTTCAATAAAATGAGAGTAATGATTAGGAACCGAGAAAATTAAATTTATTCAGGCTTTACTAATTGTTTTATATTCGTTGCACAAGTGCAACTCGTTTGGCGTTTAAGAATGCGGCCATTGCTATCTATTCCTGGATACTTTTAGCTTTTATTTTAGGCATATTTTCTCCGAAAGAGATGGCAACAGTAATTCGTTGGGTAAAAGCGACAAATCGGCGAAGAAGCAAAAATTTACTCGTACGGAAAAACGGAGCTTTTTGACTGACTGACTGACTGATGATAGGTTCTTGTAGGAGTGCCCTGGGCACTAGGCCTTTAACTCCAGTATGTATGATCTTTTCAGTCGGGTATTTTCAGTCTTGTAATGAGTCCCCAAACAGGACGGGTTGAGATGAATATCAGTCAAGTACAGTAAGAAGTGATCTGCATGAACAGCCCGGCCAGAAGGATGTTAGTAGGGAAAGGGTTTTTATTTAATAATTTTTTTTTTTTTTTAAGCCGCAGTGTGAAGTACGTTATTGTGGAGGATCAAATATGTCAAGATATGGAGAGCATTTGGCGAGGACCGCCTTCGGTCTTTTGCTGTTAGATGGATCACGAAAGTCGTAATCCGGAAATTCGGCAAGAATGTCGTTATTGATACTGGATATATTATCGTAAAAGTTTACGGCAAGTCTGTGGATTGTGTGCTTAATCAGCTCAACGGCCAGGTCATTTTGAATCGTAGTGTTTCTTAGGAAGTGGTTTCCTTTACGGATTTTTCTAAGTATTGCACTTTGTTTAGCTTGCAGGGATTTCATGTGCGATTTAGCTGCAAAAGCCCATACGGGGGCTGCGTAAGTAGCGATAGGCCTGATCATTGTTTTGTAAATGAGCGTTTTGTTTTGCTTGCTGAGTTTTTTAGAATAAAGTATAGGAGCAATCTTTTTGGCGGCAGCCGCCATGCGGTTTCTAATTTTAGTAATGTGTGGTTTCCATGTGAGTGACCTGTCCAATGTAATTCCCAGATAAGTGGCAGTGTTACTCCATGGGACGACATTGTTGTTTACGTATATGCGGGGAGGGTTATGTTTTCTTGAGAAGTGTATTGCTTGGCATTTGTCGGAGTTTAGTTTAATTTTCCAGGTATCGAGCCAGGTTTCGAGAGCGTCAATATGTGCTTGAATGCATCTTGAGAGTACTGTGGGGTGGTGAGCTCTGCAAATAATCGCCGTATCGTCGGCGAACAGAGCAAGTGTGGTGTACGGATTTCTAGGGATATCGTTGACGTACAAGTTAAACAGTGTAGGTCCCAGGATTGATCCTTGGGGAACACCACTATTTATAGGAGTGCGGTTAGAATGAGTATTGTTTACACGAACCATAAATGTACGGTCAGAAAGGTAATTATGAATTAAATGAATTAGAGAGTCTGGCATGCCGATTCGTATGAGCTTGTACATGAGGCCTGTATGATATACTTTGTCAAACGCTTTTGATATGTCTAGGAGGAGAATACCGACTTCCTTTTTTTCTTTCATTGCTTCAGCGATATGTTCTGTGACTCTAAGGAGTTGGTGAGTCGTACTGTGTTGTTCTCTAAATCCAAATTGTTCGGGAATAATAATGTTGTTTCGAGTGAGGTGTTCTTGAATGCGGCCTAGTATGACTCTCTCCGCTAATTTACTTAAGGCGCTTAATAAACTAATCGGTCTGTACGAGCTAGGTGAGGTGCTGCTTTGATTTGGCTTGGGTATAGGACAGACGATTGATGTTTTCCAGGCTTTTGGGAAGTATTTTAATTTGAGTATGTGGTTAATCAACGAGGTCAGGAAAATGAGGGTACGTGCAGGCATATTTCTTAGCATGACGTTACTAATTTTGTCGCTTCCAGGACATTTTTTAATTAACAGTTTTTTAATTATCATAACCAGCTCCGTCGGTTTTGTGGGGGAGATTTCAGTTGTACAAGGAGTGCGAAGGAAATTATCGACAGTCTCCTTTATATGGTAATCCGTAGTTGGGTCCACTGCAATGTTTTCGTGGAGGCTAAATTGCTTTTCATATGTTCTAGCCAGTGTATTTGCTTTATCGTAGTCGGTTAAGGCGTAACTGCTGCCTTCTTTGAGGGGAGGGATATGCGATTTTTGGTTTTTTAGCTTTTTCAGTGCCTTCCACACTGAACTGTCTTCGGGGTTAAGGCTAGTGATAAAATTTTCCCAGTTTTCATTTGAATGGGCTCGTAGTAGTACTCTAGTTTCAGCTCTTATTTTGTGATAGTTTTGCCTGTCTATGGGACTACGAGTGGGAGCTTTTTGGACCCAGTGACCATGCATAAATAGTAGGTTGTTTGCTTCGCTGCCACAGCGGCCACCACAGCTACAGATAAATACTGTTATAAAACTATTTTATCCAAAATCCGTTTTATAGCATAAAATATAGTAAGTTTACGTGGAAAGCATAGTTAAATTCTGTTAACATTTTTTTTTCTGTTGAAAAATGACAGAATAGTTCTGTATTTTTACGATTATTTTTTGCAGTGTACAATTTAAATACTATCACATTCTTTTGAGTGTTCTTGTAAAAGAACTCTTTACGCTTTCCGCATAAAAGTTAATGTGTTTATTCTTTAGTTTTTCTTCTGGGGGGGGGTTCACATGCTCATGTGCACAAATGGAGGAGTCGCCACTATTTGCGGGACACCGGCATTTATGCGGGGCCATCGTTATTAAGGTGGATTCATATCTGCCGCGCCGCACCGCAACCATGCCGTACTGTTTCGCCTCTTTGGACCGTCGGCTGTCCGCGCGGTGAGCTTGCGGTGCCGCAAGTAAATACACCAAAGCTCTTCTGTAATTGGCTGTAGCTTTGCGGTCGCTGCAGAATATCTGTTCTCGCCAGATAATGCGCAAACCCTCGGCGCTCGCCCGTCAACCCCGATAGATAAAGACCTTCAACGGGAGAAATGACGTCACAATTGTTAGGCCAACCTTTCCCCCTACTCCGTGGTTGGGGACAACAACAACACACGAGGTTGGGGGCATTAGCGTTTGCGGGGGAGTCGGAGGGTTGGTGTTTGCGTCAGTGACTACGGGGGCTGTGGATCTGCTAGACTCTGGAGGGCAGGTGTGGTGAGGAGGGTCTTTGTCGGCGGGACAATTTAATAAAGTGATTAATGTATCTTAGGTGGGGGTGGGTGGGGGGACCACGAGGGTGTTGAATGGTGTTCATGGCGTGTTTTTGTAGTGTTTTTTTTTGGGGGTTGTGGTTGGGTTATCGGGGACTTATCAGCGGTTGTTATACTCCGAGTGATAATGTTTGTTTTTCACTTGCAACTGGGTATGGGGGATAGGGTCTATCCTCTTGGGTGGTAGGTTTTGGTGTTGGGGGGTCTGGTCGGGTAGTGGGGTAGTATATACTGTGGATGTGGAATGGTTTTACTTTGGACGGGAATAGGGTTCTAATAGTCTGGTTGTCGTTTTGTGAACGGATATTGTGCGATGGGGCCAGGGGGGTAGCAAGGTTTTAATTAGGTTTTGGTTGCGGAGGCTGTGTTTTTAGGCAGAGGGTTATGCAGGGCGGAGGTATGGTTCTTGTGTGAGGGTTAGCAGATAATTTGTAGGGGGGACGTTTGAGGGGATGTGGGGGTGTTGAGGTGTAATTGGGTTTTTCATGGGGAATTGGGTGTTCTGGATTGATTGTGAGTATGATGTGACTGATTGTGGGGGTAGTAGGGATGGGGGCTTGGGTTTAACTGGGGGCAGGCGATGGGGGTGAGGGTTAGGGAGGTGTTTTATAACTAGGTATGGTTAAGGGGAGGGCAGAGGTGGTGGGTGTTCGAGTTCGCAGGGTCGGCGATTGGCTGGGAGGGGGTATAAATTAAGATCATGTTGGGGACAATGCCGGTTTTATAGAGGTTGGACTGACATGCTGGTTGCGGGTAGTGCAGGGTGGTTGACTTGATGATGTGGACTGTAGGTGGTTTGGTTGGGGGGGTTGGTGTGGACGGCTTTAGGATGGGATACATGGGTCTAGTATGGTGGATGGGGGATGGGGAATTGATGGGGAGCGCACGGTCAGCTCGCATAGTTTTATGGAGCTGCATAGGGCCCTTTGATAGGTTTTGATGTATTTTGCAGGTCTGCAACATGAAAATAAGTGTATGGACTATTGCTTCATGGAAGGTCTGGAGGGGCGGGGGGGTTTAGGGAAATCGCTGGGGACGATACATAAACGGGGAGGGATGCGGAATGATAGAAGAGGTTGGGAGAAGTTGTGCGGAGGAGAGGTTTTGGGTTGGCTCAGTCAGGATTGGGTTTGATAGGGGGATAGGTGGTTTGTTTTTTTGAAGTATGGGGGGCGTTCTGTGATTGTGAATCGGGTGCTTGTTATGGGGGTGGTAGTGGTTAAGGGAAGCTGGTTAGTGAGTCTAGGGGGTATTAGTTTGGCGTGGTCCGGTGTTGAATTGAGTATGTTGGGTTGATGGATGGTAGTTTTGGGGGGGGTTGGATTGTTTTTTTGTGATTGAGTGTGGAGTTTGTGGTGGTTGGGAGGGTGGGGGGTATGGGGGTGTTTTTATGTTTGTTGATTTTAACAGCAGGTTGGAGGTCTTGCTGTTTTGTTGGAAGAGGACATTGTTGTGCATCATGGGGGATAGTTTTTTGCCGTGTGTGTGCTGAGTGGTGGGATGTAGGAATTACGGCTAGATTTGATACTTTTGTGGTGGGGTGGGGGTATGTGGGGGGGATTTTGGGAGGGGTGATATGGTGGTGGGTGGTGGGGGGGGCCACTAGGCGTGGCGCAGGGCACGGGGGTGAGGGCGGGTTTTGTGTTTCCAGGTTTTAGGTGGGTGTTCAACTAGGCTATCTATCAGTGACGATGTAGTGGTCGTGTGAGTCACACTCTGATTGATTTCAACTAAAGGAATGTGACATATTATTATGTAAGAAGTAATATTATTTGGTTAATCTTATGAATTGGTTAAATCTGGAAATCAACGCTTTTTTTGGGTTGGCATGTGATGGTAGTGTGGATTTTGATCGTGAGTCATGTATCCACATATGACGTCTAATCAGTATTCTTAAAAACCAAACCAAAAAAGCACTTACTTTAAAATTCTTTGATGGATTAATACTTGCACGTGGAATGGCATTTAGCAATTTCCTTTGTAGTTCTTCATTCTTTGGTAAACTGAAAACGGATACCTTGAGGCCGTCTGCATAATTACCTTTACAAAAAGGTACTGAACACTTGTATACCATGCTTTAAATACAATTAGCAAGCATAGTTTTATAAATAATGGACATTCTTCAAGAACTTCGAAGCAAACAAAATCCCATTGATGGCGGAAAAGTATAGTACACTATCGCCAATTCTCTTTCACCTGCGACGATTTACCTGCCGTTCGACCGGTTTGACGTACCTGCCCGTGTTCACAATAATAGTACCTGCGGAATCAATTGGCGATAATACTCCGATGATAAGCGAGCGCAGCTAGTAACCCAGTCGAAAAACCTACGGCCTAACTTTGCTTTCGTCACGAGCTTCTATGGTTGCTGTGAGGGGTCTTTCTTATATCGGAGTTGACGGCTCGCCGCGCGGGCGCCGTGTTGCTCCGCCACGTGACGTCATTGCGGCGTCTTAGCGGTGCGGTACGGCACGGCTATCTCGGACAATAGGGCTCTGGCGCGGTATTTGTGACGTCACGATAGCAGTGCTAGGGAAGGAAGAACCTGCTGACTTACGCACCTGTTAGTACCTGCTAGGTGCTAGAGTTGATAGGAGCATGCTTTTATCCACGTGGTCGCTAAAGTCTTGATTTTCGTTAAATATTATTATTTTACGTTTATATTTTGCTATTTTTTTACAAGAATTGTGCAGTTTTGGATACCATTTGGAGGTAAGACTCAATTTTCAAAATGCCTAATATGTGTGTTGTTACTAACTGCACGTCGAATTATCGGAGTACAAAGAAAGAGTATCGTGTTTCTCGTTTCCAAAGGACCCCATTTTAAGAGCAAAATGGTTAAAAAATATTCCCAGGAAAGATTATAATCCAGGAAAATGTGCCGTAGTTTGTGAAAAACATTTTGATCCAAATGATATAATTCGTATTGAGAACATCAAAAAAGATGATGGGACTATTCTGACATGCAAAAGGGAACGTCCAAAATTAAAGGAAGGCGCAGTGCCAATTATTTTCCCAAATTGCCCTAAATATTTATCGCATGAACCTCCGAAGCAGCGAAAAAATTTAGACGACCAAGAAGAGCGTTTGTTGAATATGGCTATTAATGAAAGTAAAAAAGCACATGAAATTTTTCTTAAAGAAAATACATTTGAAACTTTTGATCAGCTAAAAGATATGTTGCGAATGAAAATAAAATTGTTCGAAGAACAAAATTGGCAAGTTACATTTTCAGAAAATTATCTTTTAAAATCTCAAATCGTCGATACTCCTATACCCAGAATAAAAGCTTCATTGAAAATAGATACACAACTTTCTGCTACTGCTTATAATAATGACAGGATTGTTCGCCTTTCTACATTAAATAATATTTCCATTTTAAATTCTTTCTCCCAGATAAACAGCAGCTTAGATGAGCTTAAAACCATTTCAGATTCTCCTGAGAGCAGCGATACTCTGAAATATCTCCTTAATAATGTGTGCGACACTCTGAAATATATAGTTCAAGAAGAATTAATTTCCGATAACAAGATGATAAAAATTACATTTATAATTGAGCAGTTACAGTTACTTATTCAAAAAAAGAATGCCTTTAGATACAATAATCAAACACTGTTATGGTGTTTGAAATTATTTATGCAGTCCTCATCAGCATATAAACAAATATATGATTATGATTTAATTAATATTCCCCATTTTAGGAATTTACAAAAAGTGATCAATCAAAGATCGATGAATGATATTCGTACAAACTCGTTAGAATATATTCAAATAAATTTAGCACACTTAAATGAACATGAGAAACTTGTTGTTTTACAAATGGATGAAATTCATATTAATCCAATGTTTACATAAAAAGGAAGTGTCACTGGAGGATCAGAAACAGATATTTGTCAGAAAGCTACGTCTGTTCATACATTATTAATATCCAGTCTGTTATCATCTTATCGAGATGTTGTAAGACTTATACCTGTGACAACGATTAATGCAGAGGCCTTATATGAAATTGTTTTGAAAACAATAATATCACTTGAAAATCTGGGTATAAAAGTGTTTGCTCTTATAACAGATAATAATTCAATAAATAGGAAAGTTTTCAAGCTTTTCTTTGATGGAAAAAATTTTGATATATCCGTTCCCAACCCTGCATGTCCTGAAAGACCTTTGTTTTTTATTTTAGACCCAGTTCACATTATAAAATCAGTGCGAAATAACTGGATAAATAAGAAAGATGGTTTAGTTTCTTTTACTTTTCCTGAATTTGAAAATGTGTCAGAAACTGCTACTGCATCTTTTAAAGTTCTTCGCTCTTTGTATGCCTCAGAAAACCAAAGTTTAGCTAAATGTGCTTACAAACTAACATTAAAAGCACTTTATCTATCTAATATCGAAAGACAAAACGTAACACTTGCTCTAAAAATATTTGATGAAACAAATGTGGCTGCTTTGCGTTTAAACAACGGCTGTGCTTCTAATACAGACTGGTCACTAAAACAGAAGACTTCAGATTTTATAGAACTTTTCGTTAAATGGTGGAAAATTTTTAATGTAAAATCTGCAAGCAAAGGTATAAGACTTAATGATAGTTGGCAATTGCCTTTTACTTCTTGTAATGATGAACGGTTAAAATTTTTGGAAGATTTTTGTAAATGGCTTCATGTATGGAGAAATACAGATAGTATATCTGGTTTCACAAAAGAAACATTCACAGCCTTATTACAAACTACAAGTGCGATGATACAAATAATTCAATATTTATTGCAAACAGATATGTGTCCTTTCAAGTATGTATTACCTGGCAAATTTCAAAGTGATTTACTTGAACAACGATTTAGCCAATACAGACAAATGTCGGGAGGTAATTATCACATATCTTATCAACAAATTTTGGAATCCGAGAAAAAGCTTAGATTGTGCTCAACAATTAAAATTGGTGGAGAAAGTATTGACCTAAAAAAATTGATTGATACAGAGGTTTCAGTTCAACAAGAGAATATAGAAACCAACGCCATTCTAAATAATTTTGGGGATATATTAAATGACACAATCGATTTAATTAATTACGATGATAATGCTATTAAGGCCATTGTGTATATAGCTGGATATATATCTTTCAAGATAAAGAGAAAACTAATTTGTTCTTTTTGTATTGCACTCATTACCACTAATGAAATTATGGATATAGAAGATGATTCATTCTATGAACTTATAACAGCATTAGACAGAGGAAGCTTAACTTATCCATCTGATTTTTTAACACAGGTTGTATCTTTTTCTTTCATAATATTAAATTTGTTGACATCACCTTTAAATGAAGCAAAATTTTTTAAATCTGAAATAGGTCACAACTTATTGCTTATGAAATTAACAGAGCTTAAATTAATTAAAGATGACATTGTTAATGGTGATGATATTTGTGTGTGTGGAAAAAAGAGTATTGAGCTGGTTAAAGATGCTCTATCCAGATCTTCAAATATTTTGTTAAGTAATTACCTTAAAATAATAAATCAGGATTTGAAAAAAAATTCAGAAAGAAAAGTAAAAAAAATTTAGAGCAAATTGAGCAACAATGAGCCCCTTTGGCAAGGGTGATACCCTCACAATCTTGTGATAATACAGAACTACATATACTTTGATTATGGTTAAGTTCTGGGGGACTCATTAGCCTGTTCTATTATTTAGCAGAAGGAGAATAGAAATCCAGTTTAATTTATTTTAAATGTCACTATTAAAGTTATTTTCTGTAATTCTTAAAAATATTGTTAAAATTTTCTTTTGAAAATTGTTATTAATTTCATACTATATTAATTCCATATTACATTTGAAAAAAAGAAATAATTGATTACATACATTGAAACATACAATTGAATTACATTGATTACATACAATTGAATACATTTGAAAAAAAAAATAAGATTTACGTCTTTCGTCAGAAAGGATGAGTTTACTGAAATAAAAGTACCCTTGATGTGTTGATTTATTGAAAGACATCACAGCAAAAAATTTTGTGTTTTTTCCTGATTTATTTCATCTTTTATGCCTTGAAGCATAATACATAAACATAAAAGTAACTATTAGGAATAACATATTTGCATTTCAATTTAAGTGTCTTAGTATTTCAATATTTGAATTTTAAGAGTTTTTCAATATAGCTATTAAAACATTATATATCTTCAAAAATATTTCTTGCATTCCTTTGTAGTATACGAATATTTTTTAATATTTTGTATGTTCTTCAATTTTTTCCCTACAGTCAAACACTTATTTATCTGTGATTAAAATGCTGAAATTTAAATTATTTGGTTCTACTCAATTAGACTAATTTAAAAAATTCCAAATTCATCTTATAAAGTTTTGTGAAAGTTTTTCTAAGTATTTTTAAAGCGGTATATTTCGTATGAATCCCACGTATTGTTACTGTTTTACACTTATATTTGATCCTTAGTAAAATATAGACGCAAAATATGTATATTTAATTAAAACTTAATAGACGCAATATTGCATTTTGTATACATGTAATGTTCTTTCGTGGAAGTCCAGATAAACCCGCACTGGTGCTGTGACGTCATTAGCTAAGAGCGGGAGAAGTGCCATAGCCTTTTAGTTGAGGTAGCCGTGGGTACGGCCAGTATGAATCGGCTTTAGCAACGGGCCTGCGTATGAGTTGCCATCACTAAAAATGAGTTTATCATTGAGGCCTGTTTTCCCCCAGTCACAGTGTTCTATTTTATTATTCTAAGTATTATAAATGTTATATTATTTTATTATTTTAAAACAATTTTTTATACCTTTCTCGTACTAAAGAACTTTAGATGTAGGTAATCGTTTTGTGAATCTTGCGCCATTTTCTTTCATGAAAATTTATCCTAAAATTCGAACATTTTGCTCTGAATGTAAAGGTACGTGAACACTTTTATAATGTATTTAAAAATTCTAAAAATATGTATGTAAATCATGTTTAGTGAATAATTACTCATGTGTTATTTATAAATAAATTATTTTAATCAGAAATCGCGTATTACTTACTTGAGTAGTTTTTATTCTTGTAAATAAGAATCACGTTGTGATACTATTTAGACAATTTAATTTTGCCAGTTGAAAATGTTATTTATCAGTTATATATGCCTTGATTATGTGATTCAGACTTACATCTGGTACAGTGCAGAAATACAGTAAATTATAAATTATTGATTTTTGCCCGTTTATACAGAAACTTCAAATGTAGTTAATATTTTGTACAAGCGTTCATTATGCTTGCTCAATTCCAAAGTTCGATTGAGAAAGCGACAAAAGAATAATATATACTACATGAAATGTCTTTATTAAAGAATAATTAATTCAGGGATCGCGCTATAGAGCGTATTTTATCAATTTTCTCCAATATACAGGATATCCCGAAAACACTGAAATGCGCTTTAATACATAATTTGTTAAAGATTAATCTTGAATTGTTTAAAATAACATAGGAAATACGACTACGTTCATGAAATATTCATTATAAAAATGTCTTGTGTATTTAGTTATTTTAAAGTATATTAAATATCCACTTGTGAAACTAAAATAAGCAATCGTGAATCATGAGAGTAAGCGCTACTTTGTTTTTCCTTCAAATTATATGCATCTATTTTCTTTATGTCAATATGTATCATAGCAAACAAATTAATCATGAGTTCGTACTTGAATTAGTAACACAATTACTACTTAAAATTATATTAAATAACGTAAGAAAGCACTGGGAAGGTTAAGAAATGCCTGATGTATACGTGAAGACTCGAGCATCCGTAGGCCTCTTTGGATGGCTCATCAAAATACACGCGCAGGCCCGTTACTAATTGCGAAGGCCCCGCATTTATGCCGGTGTCCCGCAGACATGAAGTAACTTTTTCTCTTGCAAGCGTGTTGCATATATGTATATGCAGCGTTTTAAAGAAATGAGGATGGAAACTTAACAGTAATCAACAGCTTGGTTTTTCTGTGAAAGACTACACACTAAACGCTATAACATTTTTCTGGTGTTTGAGACGAGAATTGTACAAGGACGTGATAGTGTGAGAAAACACATGTTTTCATGCTTTATTAACATACATAGCATAATCTAATACTGCAGAAATCTGGAACTTAAAATAGTAAAAATATATAAATAAATAAATGAAAACTTAAGAATTATAAAAGTGCTTTACTACAATTCTTAACACTGCTACATAATTTTTCTCCGGTTCTTCCTTATTTCCTCATGAAAGTAACATAACTGTAATGAAATCAAACAAGTTTTACACAAGCAGTTTGTCAAAATTACTAATACGTAATTTTCTGACGAGTAAACTTGGAGAAAAATTATAAAACTGGTAACTGTAACTGAAATCTGAGAGGCGTAGCCTATGCAACAAATGTCAGGCTCTACACCCACCCTTTATTGAAACGTTTCCGTAAAAATTATCTATTTTCACCCTCTGTTTCATCAAAGATCGCACACAGAATCCGCGAAGCATGAAATTCTGAAACAGGTCTTCTGTACCGAGCGTGGCATTTATCATTTTATCGCCTAAGCCATTATTTTCATTTATTTAAATTAATAATTCTAGTATATAATTCACGAAATTCATAAATTTTAGGTGTACGATTACTTATAAAATTATAATAGAATTTAATGGGAGAAGGCGTTGCTTCAGACATCGAACTCGGTTTCTTAAGATCCCTGTTCTTTAATATTTCATTAACACAAAAGTGCAGTGATTTTAGCGCTAAATAAAATTAAAAGTGTACTTATTCTGTCTCAAATTATTTGCATCATATTAAGAGATGTAATTGCATTTATTTCTTCCTAATATGAATCGTAATGAAAATCCCACTGACACCGGCACTGACCGGCGCGGCGGCGCTTTTTTGAAATTGGGTACCGCCTACAGTAGTTTGCTCACGCGTCTTTTAAACGGGTAGTAGCGGTGGTTATAGACGTAGTCTTTATGATGAAAATTTAATTATTACGTTCATAGCTCCAAATTTATTGACTTTAAATGTTGTACTTTTATATGAACTGTGATACTTTTGTATGAAGAAGGTATTAATCACCAACCTCACCTCGTATCCGCCACTGGACGCCTACATAGAATGTACCTCCGCCTTTGAAAAAAAAAAAAAAAGAAGAAGTAGAAAGAAAACTTTCTTTTAGCGTATTAAACGGTTTTTTTAACTGTTGTGGTATGAATTCTTTATTTAAATATTTATTTCCTATTCTACTGTAATTTCATGTAAATGTGAATTTAATTTTTATATACTTTCTTAAATAGAACGATAAGAAAAAAGGCAGTGTTGCTTCTCAAGTTTTTGAACTAAACAAACCAACAACGCTAATTTCTGTCAAATTATATTTGCACCATGAAATTTATATTTCCTAAACCTTCCGTTGGAATATAAGAACATATAAACATACTCTAATTAATTTTAAACAAACCGTTAATCTGTTGCGCACGATAATGTTTCAGAGAGAGCAGAGGTGTGGCTTCCGTTGGAATATATTACATTACATTTATCCTTTATGTAAGTGCTTAAAATGAACTGATCAATGGTTTTAAAGAGATATTTACTAAATATTTACGTTTCTAATGCATTTGTATTCAAAAATATGTATATAATTAAATAATAAGCAAGTTATATATTTCAGAAGCTCATAATTAAGAAATTTAATAAGTTCATATTCTTATTTGGAACTCATAACACCTTTCTTTGAATCATTTCAGAATAATTGTATTCTAAATTTATCTTTTAAACTTAATTTTTTTATTACAACGTCTTATTAAAACCACAGCAGAACGTGCTTATTAAAAAAAAAGAAAGAAAAAGGGAAAAGAACACGCTATCCTTCTAATATGGAAGCTAGATTTAATGATAACCCCAAGAAAATAGATCATTTTATTATGAATGCAAAATTTAAAAAATCCACTAGCGGTTTTTTATTCGGTAGATCATAGTACTAATAAATAAAATACTGAAAAAGAATCATTGCTTTAGCGAACAACATTTCATGAAGTATTGTTTGCACAGTTCCTTTGGTCATAGACCTTTCCTCCGCTTTTCCTCGAAGTTCTCTTGAGAAGAATTTGGCGAATCGTCACTCGCAAAATAGCGGAGAAAATGTCTATGAGAAAAGAAAGGGTGCACAGAATGCTGTGTGGAAGGTTGTCCCTTTTCCTAGAGGTTCTCACCAAGGACGTATTCAAGGGGTGTGTCCAGGGGGTCCGGTCCCCTCCAAAATTTCGATTTTTATTAAGAAAATGATAATGATGTTGTTTTAAAAAAAGTTGCCTTTTCCTCCGCTTGGACCCCCTCCGATTTTTTTTCTGGGTATGTCCCTGGTTCTCATCCAGGATATCCATCATCTCTTTGTCCTCTGGGATACTTGCTTCAACCTACAAAGTGACTTAGTCTAGCCTACTTGTTATGCCTGTATTACCGCTTACTTTTGTATGCTAATTTACATTAATACCATTAAACCATTTCTCAAACCGCCGGTAGTGGCACTTTCATGTAAGCGATCCTTATACATTGCTGTTTTAATCCTTAAAATCCATTTTGTGCCTTATTTATCTACGTACCTTATACATTGCTATTATCTTCATCTATTTTTATGCTCATCATCGGAAAGTTCTTTCGATACAGGAAAAGAGGTCATCAGTTTCGACTATCTATCTAGCTTAAATTTTTAATTTTTAGTGATTATTCGAAAAAACGATCAATTATTGCCTTGAATTTCTTTGCATCGATTTTCACAGAAAAAACGTGTTAAATTCAAGTTTTTGGTTGATTATAATGAATTGCATTCGTTAAGTAAACCCTGGGCTTTGAGTTTCCAGCTCTTTTAAAATACATTGGGAAAACTGCTTGCTGTTGCGCAGAAGGAAAGCACCTGTGTCCGAGAGGCTAGTCTCGAGAAATTAATTCCGACCAGTACGACACTCATGTCCAAATTTAAAGAAACCGCAAAGGGTTAAAAGTGGTCCTGTTTCTTATAAAATACGGAAAGAACGTCTCTCGAGTATTTCAAATAGTAGGACATTTTCGGACAATTTTTCCAAATAAGGACCCGTACGAGCACTGATTAATTAACGTTTTTTTATGTCCCGTGCGTTATGCAGCCCCGTTCTGTGTATACAATATATTAAAGTAAACAGTAAAACTATTTATGTTTCTGAGATGTAGGAGAAATATATAGTTTACCAAAACACGATAGTTTTCTAATGTAGATTGAGATGAAATTTAGGGGGAGGGAGCACAGTGGGACAATTTTCATATTTTTTATAATAATTTTTTCCCTTTGATCTAAAAATAAAATTTAATAAATAACGCTATTCTGAATACTTTGAGTTTTTATTGTATTTTTTTTTCATAATTTATCCTTATCTTATTCTATGGAAATAATCAATTTTCAAAAGGTACTCAAGTTGTCAAGTTCCGGAGGCAAAATGGGGCAGAGATTGGGGTACAGTGGACAATGCGTAAGGCCCATACAAAATCAGCTATATTATGAAAACGCATTATTATTATTATTATTAAATACATATTAAGATTACTATTATTATTATTAAATACAAGCTGTTTGCGTGTGTGTGTAAAGGCAGAAATTTTTACAAAGCTTTTTAATAATTATTATTTTTTTCTTAACAAACATCTGAATTTGTAACAGGTTAGAATCGCTTTCTAGCGAAGTTCTTAGAAGGCCAAGTTCACGGAGGGGAAATGCCATACCGTATAAAAGTCCATTAACTCTTTATTTTGCAGAGAAACTGATGTTGAAGAGAGGACCCCAATAGACTCTTGTTTTTCCTTGTGCAAGAAATAAATTATTTTGCAACTAAATTTAATTTTTCAAATTTTGTATGATTTATGTTCATGCAGACATTGAATTTAAAAAAAAAAGCTTTTGTCTTCCTCGAATGTATTGATTGTCTTTGAGTGTTAATTACAGCATTATGGATTGAATTAGGTTCATGAATTTTTTTCTCTCTCATGTTGTTACAAACAAAATAAATTTTTAAGCTTTTAAATATAGTCAAATGCGTTTTTAAGGGAAGGTGGTGAAAGGTACAACTGTCTCTACATTCCTTATTGAACCTTCTATCTCGGAAAACTTTCTCCCTATTTGGGCAGCACACTTGCTTTCCATCCCCCACCCTCTTCCCCTTCAAATAGTCGTATGGGCGCTCATGCCCTAAATAAGAAAATAATGACTGACGCTGAAAATTTTCGAATTTTAGGAATGGTGGAAACAGAGCTTAAATTGCATAGCTGCTCAGCTCCTGTACTTGTTGTTGTCGTTGTCAACATGCATATCGGATTTGTGGGCTTGGCTCGAAAACCGCTAATAAATCCTCCTCAGAAGGACAACACAAGGGCGTGACCTCCGTGGGGGACTTTCTAAGGGGTTCTAACCCGTATTTAAGCTAAGTTTCGGAGAAAACCACGGAAACCTACGAACGGTTAGGTCGACAAACGCGCGATCAGAGCTGAACCCGGGACTTTCACACTTGGCCCGTCTACCACTTCCAGTGACATAACTACTGTGCCATGGTGAGGCCAGCTCCTGTATTTTTTTTTTTTTTCAGTGTGAATTTTTGCATATTAGGATAAACCCAGCGGTGCTCTTGAATACTGTGCTTCGGAGCCCAGGATTATATAAACTCGATATTTCCCCCCCTTTTCACACACAGATTTAGGATCTTCTGCTGTGTTTTACTTAGATTTCTTCATGCTAATTTCAGACTTCATTTCATTTCACTGTTCTGTGAAATAATGAAAATATCTCCGAAACTATTACATGGGGAAATCATTGAATTATCATTATCCTATTATACAGTTACGCTGATCTCTGGTTCAGTGACTTTCTAAACATTCCGGGCAACATGCTACAAGATAAAACTTTTACCGCCATTATTCCAAGAAGATTAAAAAGTTCAAAAAGATTAAAAATCACAAAAAATAGTAATAACATCTACACCGTTTGTACGACCCGCTCGAAAGTTTTCATAATTATTTATAAAAATATAGAAAACAATCTGCACTACTTTAAAAATCTGAAAATCCACCCGTTCCCTCAATTTAAAGCAATTTTTGCTATTTGCAGCTCCATTTTATTTCCGAGAGTAAAAGAAGTGAATCATATGCGTGACAAAATTAGGCTCTGCAACTGATGATGACATCATATTTGAAGACACCGTCTTCAGGCTTTGAAGGGAAAGTTACGATTTCATTTTGTTTTAAACAGTTTTTCCATATAGCATAGTTTAATTTTTTTTTTTCATTAAAATCATCACCGAATGAGGAAGGGAAAACATCTTTGAAGGGAAAGTTACGATTTCATTTAAAGCATCTTTCGAATGAGGAAAGTTTGCGCGTATTTCCAGAAAAGCATGAAATTCGATTTGGGTTTACAACTAAAATTGAATATGAAGTTATTTTTTTTAGGTGGACGAAGATTAAATGTATTGAGTGTAGACACATTTTCGTCAAATGTTTTTTCTAGCGTCCGTTGTAATTTTCTCCCCAACGGGCTTAACTTCTAGTTTAATAGAATATGCTACCGACTCCCGTATTTCCGGGGTCACAGGGGGCTGCAGTCCGGCCAGTCCCTGATTATCACAGGGGCAAGAGGGGCACATGCCCCAACCCCGCGGTTTTGAGGGGCCCCTAAATAACAGTAAGTGAATTTAGTTTAAGGTTTTTCCTTTCACCGTAGTAAATGCCTAATTTTTTAGTTATGAATTTACAAGTTACAAATAGTCAAAATCTTGTTTTTTCTTGATTTTACCTCTCCATGGAAAACATATCACAGCAGATTAACGATTTCTGCAAAACGAAGTGGTAACTAAGATGGCTGCTGGATTTTAAGTGATTACGCGGTAAGTTGCCGGACCCACTGAAGTTTATTAAGTTGCCACCCAGCGAAAAAGGGGCACCAGTAGATAGAAATTTTCCGATTATGATTATTAATATTATGAAAAAGTCAGGCTTTTAGTTGTATTTTTTAAGTCTTCCCTTTTTATAAAGTTTATTTCATAATGTTGATGTTTCATGTGCTTATAATGTTCACAAACACTCTCATTTATCGAATATTAGTATATTTCATGTTGAATACATTTAATAGCGGCAAAGATTTATATGCGAACGTAGAAAAAATGCATAAAGTAGTTGTCAGACACATTAACAATATGTAGGGGGCCCCATTCAGACTTCTGCCCCATGCCCCGGTTTGTCATAAGGCCCTGAGTACGACGCTGAGTAAGAACATGATGCTTTAGAGAATATTAACGCTCCGGTACTTTGTTTACTAGAAATTAACCCCTGGGTTTAACACTGGATTTTCCATTAACTCCAGAATAGGTTTAATGTCGCTATCAGCTAACTGGTCTGCCCGGACCTTTTCGTCACTCCAAGGATCTCGAGATGGTGCCGATTTTGTAACTTGGCGGCCAATGGGATGTTTCAGATGGTAATTTTTCTCTGGCCTGGAGCGATACGGGGCCATCGCTAAGCAACGGGCCTGCTTATGAGTTGCCATCGCTAAAAATGAGTTTATCATTGAGGCCTGTTTTCCCCAGTCACAGTATTCTATTTTATTATTCTAAGTATTATAAATGTTATATTATTTTATTATTTTAAAACAATTTTTTTATACTTTTGTCGTACTAAAGAACTTTAGATGTAGGTAATCGTTTTTTGAATCTTGCGCCATTTTCTTTCATGAAAATTTATCCTAAAATTCGAACATTTTGCTCTGAATGTAAAGGTAAGTGAACGCTTATAATGCATTTAGAAATTCTAAAAATATGTATGTAAATCATGTTTAGTGAATAATTACTCATGTGTTATTTATAAATAAATTATTTTAATCAGAAATCGTATTACTTGAGTAGTTTTTATTCTTGTAAATAAGCATGACGTTGTGATACTATTTAGACAATTTAATTTTGCCAGTTGAAAATGTTATTTATCAGTTATATATGCCTTGATTATGTGATTAAGACTTACATCTGGTACAGTGCAGAAATACAGTAAATTATAAATTATTGATTTTTGCCCGTTTATACAGAAACTTCAAATGTAGTTAATATTTTGTACAAGCGTTCATTATGCTTGCTCAATTCCTAAGTTCGATTGAGAAAGCGACAAAAGAATAATATATACTACATGAAATGTCTTTATTAAAGAATAATTAATTCAGGGATCGCGCTATAGAGCGTATTTTATCAATTTTCTCCAATATACAGGATATCCCGAAAACACTGAAATGCGCTTTAATACATCATTTGTTAAAGATTAATGTTGAATTGTTTAAAATAACGTAGGAAATACGACTACGTTCATGAAATATTCATTATAAAAATGTCTTGTGTATTTAGTTATTTTAAAGTATACTAAATATCCACTTGTGAAACTAAAATAAGCAATCGTGAATCATGAGAGTAAGCGCTACTTTGTTTTTCCTTCAAATTATATGCATCTATTTTCTTTATGTAAATATGTATCATAGCAAACAAATTAATCATGAGTTCGTACTTGAATTAGTAACACAATTACTACTTAAAACTACATTAAATAACGTTTGAAAGCACTGGGAAGCTTGAGAAATGCCTGTTGTATACGTGAAGACTCGAGCATCCGTAGGCCTCTTTGGATGGCTCATCAAAATACACGCGCAGGCCCGTTACTAATTGCGAAGGCCCCGAGCGATAGCGACACCAGTAGCGGCTCCTCCATTTGAGCACATGAGCACGTGAACCTCCAAAGGAAAAAATAAAGAATAAACACATTAACAAATTAAATTTAAAAAATATTAAGTACACTTCTAGATTTTTTAAAATTTTAAACGTGTGTTTTACTCTCCCCCCCCCCATCCCTCCACTATTATTAAATAAGCTTATTACAGCTGACGCAGTGTAGTGTAGGTTACTACAGCACAGTCTTTAATCGATCGCAGTGCGAACGGAAAAATTTCCTTCTGAACCGCTCTCTGAGAACAGAAGCGGAGAGAGTTGGAAAGAACTACGACGCTGCTGATATCATTCCGTTCGCACATTTTCAGTGTGCCGTGAGTCGATTTTTTTGCGGTTATCTCTTCCGGATTTTCCCTTGGTTTGTTACATTCGGTTAGTCAATCCATTTTTTTCATCTTCTTGTTATTCTCTTAATTTTTATCATTTTTCACTATAGTATTTTTTATGGAACTAAATAATTGACAGGGGAGTAAAATAAGTATTTCAGAGCTAAAGCAATGACATTTTTCAATATTATCCTTTGAAAAACATTTGAAATGAAATGAATCAGGACAGCACCTTTGTTAAAGCTTATCTTGGTGACGAAATGTAAGACAAAATATTACTTGTTTTTTTCAGTTGCGTGCATTGTTTTCCTTAAATTGCTGGAAACGCAAATATACACTGGAGGCCAAAAGTATTGCAAGTTTGAGAAATCTTACCATCGTTTCAAGAATAAGCACAGAAAAAATGGACAGGAAATTTGCCAGATTTAATTGAGAATTTATGTAGGAAAGAATACATCTGAAAATCACCAAAAGACAAAATGAGAGCTTCAGGAACCAATAATTTAAGTTGGCACCATGAAACACCGAAGGAAGTGTTGTAAAACATTGTGGATTGCATATCTAAAAGAGTGGCTGTTGTGATCAAAGTCAAGGCTGCTCAGCAACATAATAAATTATCTTTAGTTCAATTGCATTTATTTATTATCCTCTTTTTGCAGAATAACTTGAAATTAATTCTTTATTTAATTTTATTCCGGCGAGCCAAAATGGATTATGATTTCTATAATAACCTATATATTTTTTATGCTATTTTTTCAATAAATTAAATAATTATTTTTGTTCTTTAACTTGATGCTATCTTGTCTTTGAAGTAATTAATTTAACATGCTGACATAAAAAAATATCAAACATATTGATTTTTAATTTTGAGGGGGCTTAATCTTGAAAAGAGTTCGATTTCTGAAATTTGCAATACTTTCGGCCAGAAGTGTATTTTAATTTGTAAGGTGCGTTGTATCTGCCTATTTAATTTTCGAAATTTGTTTTGCGAACCTCCATATAAATAACCCACGAGCCGCCAGTGGCGCCCACAGGATTTTCTCTTGGAGTGGGGTGCTTTTAGCCTTAATCCATCTACCGCTATTTAGTGTCTGGTCACCTCACGCGTTAGTGGGCCGCTATCTTTGAAGGACATTCAATTTTGTCTTTTTAATCTCAACTCGAGACCGTTACATCGACAGCCGCGCGGTAGACCAGAACCCTGAGCCTTTACCCATCATCCATCTACCAATGTTCAGTGTCTTATCCAATCAACGATGGGGCACGCATTATTCGAAAGACATTCAATTTAATCTTTTCAATCTCAAATCCAGACCAATGGATCGACAGTAGCGCGGTAGACCAGAACCCTGAGCCTATACCCTTCATCCATCTACCTCGTTTGAGTGTCTCATCCACTCCCCCATTGGTGGCCCGCAATCTGTGAAGGGCATTCAATTTAATCTGTTCAATCTCAAATCCAGACCTTTAGATCGACAGTCGCGCGGTAGACCCGAACCCTGAGCCTTTACCCCTCATCCATCTACCAATGTTCAGTGTACTATCCACTAAACCATTCGTGGGCCGCAATATTTGAAAGACATTCAATTTATCTTTTCAATCTCAACTCGAGACCGTTACATAGCACTGGCGCCGCGTGCGGTAGACCAAAC
>JAWZYV010016426.1:0-56844 GCA_038373885.1 Cheiracanthium punctorium
CCTCCCCTTCTGGCAGTGCCACTTTTTATTAAAGGTGACAATATATACATATATATAAAGTACTATTTGTCAGATTGAAAAATAAAATACCTGGAATAATAAAATTACCTTTAGAGCGAATAATTTATATATATATGCAATAGAAACTGGGGTATAAAGGCTGGGATTGCTTGGGTTAACATTTGGCGATTGGTCGGCCGTCGATAATAACCGTTTGGCAACTGATCGACGGTCGATAGTAACTGTTTGGCGATTGGTCGACCGGCGATGAAAGTCATTGGTATCTGTTTGGCGACTGTTCGACCGGCGATAAAAGCAATTGGTATCTGTTTGGCGACTGTTCGACCGACGATCAAAGTTATTGGTATCTGTTTGGCGACTGTTCGACCGCCGATGAAAGTCTTTGGTATCTGTTTGGCGACTGTTCGACCGACGATTCAAATCCATTGGCGCCAGAAGATTGGCCAATCTTCACCCGATGAGACATGCCCAATCACTCGCCCATATCGCCGGCGATGTTGGCCCCATGTCAACTTCCTCGGTGAGCGATGTTTGGCCAAAGTTTGGCCACTGATGAATTGCTGCTTGGGATTAGATATATTATTTTTCGTTCATTTCTATTAAAACTTTATAAAGAAATTTTTCAGATAAAGAAGTATAGTAAAAAGATAATCTGTAATTTTACTATTTTTAGAGCACAAGCGTCACTCTCACTACCTGCTCATTATGAGAGGGGGCAAAAAACAAAATATCTCTTTTTCCAATCTTCATCAGACAAAAATCTGGCTCTGGGTGAGTGTACATGTAAGCCACCGAGAAAAGAACTTTGGTTTCCTACAACGTTGCGTAGATTCCCGAGTATTTAGGGGGGAAAGAGGTGAGGGAGACCAGTTGGTCAGATTCACCGGACATGTGCTCCTACAATACAAAGTAATTTATCAGGCGGTAGGTAGGCTGTCACGTCGGTAGTTTGTTAATTACCTTATTCCCCACGCCTTCCATGCGGAAATGGGGGGAAGCAGGTTTTTCTTGTGCATTTTCGAGAGATACAGATCCCATACACTGGAACTTTTTTGAAGTTATCACTAGGCAAACTCCTGGCCGCTCGGAGGGTTAATCTCTGTGCTGGCAGATTTTCTTTTGTTACCAGCGATTTCACTTTAGAAACGTTTGAAACAGTACGTACCTTTTTCGGATATTCGTTTGGAGTCTTCTTTCCATGTAGAAACGATGTTTGACGGTTATTACCTTGCCGATTAATAATGTTGCTTATTTTGCACTTACAAATTTTAATACCATGCATTTCTCAACGTTTTTGAATTATGGAATAAGAATATTTCTCTTCGGAAAGCGCGAAAACATATCCTTCAATCCAGAGCTTGTTTACATATGACATTTTGAAAGATGAATAAATTTAAGAGTAGCAGACGATATTTCTCATTTCAAATAATAATCTGTTGCCAAACATTTTTATTCTGAAACATTTACTTTTTTTTTTAATTCTTTATCGAAATCGTTCTAAAAATGTGTAAACACCCTCTGTATTTTCGTGCTTTTGTTTACAACTTGTTCCAGTCTTCAGCCTTAAATGCACACTGCAGCAAACTTTTACTTCATTTTGCTTAGTGCTAGAGATTTATTTATTTATTTATTTTTACCGAATTGATGTATTAATTATATCTTAAAAGCTAAAGATGGTTTTCTTCTAATCAAGATATGCTAAAATTTAGATTTCAAGATTTGCTAAGGTTCCTCTAAGTATATATTCGCTTTGGCTCGGTTAGTCCAGCTAACGGAGCTAACCGGAATAGGGGACACATTATTTTCTACTGTGCAAGCGAATTTCTTTTTCCCATGCATTTCAAAGAAGCAAAGAACATACATCTGCCGATCAGCTTCTATGGTGGATAGAGCACCGTACTACGGTTTCGGATTCAACTCCCGGCTGTCGGCGTTCGATCCCCGACTGGGTGTGGATATCATTGTGTCCCTCCCTTCATAGGGGACAACGTTGGTCCACCTACTAGGTGCCCCCATAATAAAGGGACCAACAACTCCGGCCATAGTAGTGACCAGTGCCTCCAAGGCATTGTTGGGGCTCGCCATTTGAAAAAAAAAAAGGAAAAGGAAAATACATCTATTTCTTAGAAAAGACTATGCTGGACCAAAGAATGGAGACAGCCTCAGGCCAGTTGCGGCCTCCTTGCACTATTTTCACTTCATACAGAGTGGTATTTCATAGTTTGTCTCAGGGCAATATATGAGACTGGAACATTCTCGTTCTCATACTCAGTATTTCTCCCATAGACATGTACACAGAAGACTCTTAATTAAATTACTATGGACATGTGAGATGACTATTTGCTTTGGGGAAAATGCCGAGACTGGTGTCATGGGACGTATGTGGTGTCAGTTGCAGAGAGCTGATTCTCCGACTCCCCCTTTGTATTCCTGGCTACCCAGTGCCGCGTGCTCTATGATTCATTCCCACTTCTTTCCTTTGACTGATGCGAATAAGAAAGGAATTTCTCACTCGGTTTTGTATGCACTGGAAGTAGGACGGAAAGAGGCAAAAGTTAGGAAAAGTGCCGATTAAAAACATTTTTGAATACTAGAATGAGGAGTTTTGGAAGTCTGGAATAGCAATTTTGCCGACTGCATTTTAAGTGTCTTACCCCCCCACACCCCCCCCCAATGGGATCGGCCCTGGGTGTATTTAGCCTAGTTGGCAAAAGAACCAATACTTAAGCTGTTTCGAAAGGGGCCCCATGAAAAATGTCTAAAATGAATTACATTTTTACTGTTCAGGGAGTAAAAAAAGCAAAGTTGAGTAATAATCACAATATTACAGCTCATGTTAACAAAATCTTTATGTGCAGTAAGTCATAAACATGACTTGATGTAAACAGGTTTGACCTAACCCTTTGAAGACGGACGGTTGATTTTTCAACAAAGCCGTAGAACATCTTAAAGGAGAGCATGGTTCATATTTCGACCAACTAATGCTTCCCCCCCCCTCTGTAATTGTTCACCTGTACTGGATCGGCATTGAGAGAAGTCAACACCCATCCATCAATTCAGTTGCACCCCAGTTCCTGAAAAGGAGGATGTACTTGTAAACGGAATCCCCTTGTTCAAGAAGTTCGTTTTACTTCGGGGGCGGGAAAGGGTAATCCATCAATGATTGTTGTACAAATAGCAGCTTCAGCTAAGCGTCACTGAAATGGGGGGAAAGCATGTTTAAGCTGTTCATGTCAGTGTGGTAGTGCAAAACATTTTTTTCCCGGAACGCTTGACTTCGTGAAGGAAGGACAGGGGGGGGGGGGTATTAGAAGGTGAGAAGACAAGCTTATAACTATCCGCGATAAAAACGCCTCGGCCTTTTTTTGTCCGTAACCAATATAGGAGGCTATGTATAATTTTGACAAAAGCTTAATTGATTCAAACAAAATGTACAATAAAGCAAACTTTTAGTCTAAACCAATGTGAATATTTATGGGAGGGAATAATTTTTAAAAATATTCATATTACCTATCCAAAGTGTATAATAAAGCGGATTGACACCCTTTAAAAATGTCTTGGGGAGGCTGAAATCCCCTACCCCCTACCCTGGATCCGCCACTGGTTGGTCAGGCGGCCAGTTCCAAATTTCATTTCCTGCATTGCTACCTCTACGTTTAGCATCTGTATTCCTTTTGTTGTGGATATTAATTCTAAGAATCTTATGGTTCTACTTATTTTCTTATTTGCATCCATGATGTCAATGTTTCTTTTTTCAAAAAGTCAGAGAGAGCAGAAAGTTTAAATAAAACGTCGTGCATGAGCTCCATATTTGCCAAAAATTGTTTTGATGAGATGTGCTTTAGTAGACCTTGGAAAATGAATGGCTCTGTTACTCCAGTTTTGGTCTCAACTAGTCGACTTGAACTAATTCCAAAAAAACTTTTTTGCCAGAGAGAGACTACTGAAATAATTCGGAGAGAATTGGCAATCCCTCTTACTTTTCAAGCTTGATTGATTTTCGGTTTCAAGGCTAACTGCAGACGGAGATCAACCGTACAAGCTTCAAATATTAAAGCTTTTCCACGAATATTTGAAAATGTCTCACTCCATGGACTTTGCTGATTGCTTCTCCAGCCTCAAGTTTCAGACGACCATTTAAGCAATGCCAAACTACTGTGGAAATTTCTAAAACAAACGCTGCGCAACACCGGGGCATAATACTTGAGCCATCACTATCAAATCTGGCAAAATATATACTCCGAGATATTTATCATGAAATCAGTGTTTCTCTAAGTATTTTTAGCTTTCTGCTATAGTCTCAGCGTCTTGACTTAGAAGTTCAACTATATGTAAGAAGGTGAGAATTGGTTCACAATCACATGATTGTCCATCTCACAATTTAAATATATAATTGAAGTAGTTTTGCAATTGAGAGTGGTCGATGCATCCATTAGTATCGAAATTTTACTACTGATTTCAATAATGTGTGTTCAGGTTTTTAATTAGTTGAAAGGGGAAGGAGATTGAATTCCTAGTTGAGTAGACTGCTATCAGTTCACTGGTATGATTTCAACTACTACGGTATTGTTACGAATTTTAGGGGCGAGCCGCTGCTCTGGGGCTTAAAATAGTTTAAAATTCGTATTCTACGCTTCAAATAGATAAATTTTGCTTTTTGTTGCATCAAAATCGGCCAATTAGAACCGGAGATACGGAGGTTTCAGTTTCCCTATTCTTTTTCTATGAGTTTCTAGAAATCTCGAGAAATATTGGTCCTAGGGCTTAGATCTCTTCACTTTTGGGGACTTATTTTTGGCGCCAAATTTGGCGATATTTCGCCAAAAGTTGCCAAGCTTGGCGACTTTTTGGTCATTTGGCGCGTTTTTCCCAATGGGGCCTGGAAGTTGTTTTTCCTGCATTAAAAACGCATGATAACCTAACATTTAGCTTCTATGACGTAATCAAAATTCTCGCCTTTAGTGGAATCTTCGTGAAATAGACTTCTCTGTAAACTTCTTGTACTGTCTGCGTCGGCTATATATAGAAGTGCGCGTTGCCCCGACAGTTCAGTTCGAGTTGATCGCTCTATGTGTGAAGAGCTCTGAGTACGCTTGCTTTGTGAATTGATAGTGCTATAGAAGCTGTGCTTTAGCTTGCTTTATGAAGCTGTTTTTAAAGTGCTGTGTGTAAATTCTTCATTGCTGTGTCTTAAGGGATTGTGTACGATATCCCTTGAATATTTCCACTGAATTTTTGCCTGTGAAAGTGACTTATTTTGTGTGAGAAATACAGCATCTGTGAGAGCTTCTGATCTAAGCGGATTGTTAAATCACGTTACTGCGAGATTGTGCTTGTGAATTGTGTACAGCTGATTGTTCTACGAAGTTCTAGAAGCAATAAAGTTTGTGTTCCATCCTGACAAGTATCCTATGGAGATGTACGGTGGTATTTATTTTTATGTATGTCAGGCGAAATCTTGACGCATTGCGTTGCTGAGAACAAGAGGTAGTTACTTACATTACGGTAAATACGAAAGAGGTTACTTGTGAAGCATAATCCAAAAGGTAGGGCCTTGCAAAATTTGAACTTGTAGTGCCTCGGAACGACGACGGCATGAATTCGACAAGATGATGGGACGCGTAGTCATCCGATAAATTTTTTGGAATTTAAAAAATTAATTTGAAAATCACAATAACATGAAGATTTCACTGCACACTTTAAGACGCACTCATCTGTCGAGAAGCGAGATCTATTCCTTTGTAGGCAGGATTAGTTTTCTTCACAAACGAAAACGACACATGAGAAATTTCCATCAGAGTTCACATGTATTACACTAAAGAACAAACTTCGCTGAAATGACGAAAACTCACTTGAAGCATTTTTTTACATACTTTTATTTAGACCTTCGAAAAATTAGGACTTCTGGATTATAACCATTGAAAACGATGCACATTTACACAGCATAGGAGCTTGAGGAAAACACACATACAAAAACATGATGACTAGGAGGAGCATCTTCATAAAAAATAATACAGCGTGCTAAAGCGGCCTGGTACCTCGCGGGTGAAAGTCTCCGTCACCATAAAGTGATCGGCATAGATGCTAATCCGTGCAACGCGTCGTGGTGGGCAAAGCCTCCTCACGTGAAGTGAGTAGCTTGCCCCACCAAAAATTACTCTCCAACTGCTAAAGAAAAAAACCGTTAAAACATGTGTCTATAAAAAGAGCCCGAACTTTCTGGAACAATTTTAGCAGGTGTTTTCTAGCAATATGCTTCTTGTGCAGCAGAGAAAAACCGCAAACACATCTGCTTCAGCTGGAGCAAAGAAACATGCGAGCGAAGAGGTGTTGTTATTATTATTCTTTTAGTCGGCGCCAACTGTTATTTTATTACAAAGCAGCTGATAAGAGGGAAATACTTTAGAAGTACATTAATGCGCTGTAATTGAGAAGGCCAATAGGAAAATTGAAAGCTTTAAAAGATAGTTATTATTAAAAACTTTTAAATTAAATTTAGAATAGATTATAAGTTTAAATTTAGACAGTATTAATTAGGATTTGTGTTGATAATTTTTCATTAAAAAATATGCACGTTGTGTCAACGTGACATATACTCCCCCAAGTTTTCAGAAAAAAAATTACATGTTTAGCATAAATATTAAAATAGTATATCAATCAAAGTCCAGTAATATTAAAAAATTGCATAAAGTTCTTGCAGAAAACCTTAAAATTGTCCGTCTTGATTTTACATGATTGAGTCTATACTTAAAAATCACGAAATCTAAAACTGTGCTGAGGTTCTTGCATTGCTGATATTGTCAGCTGAAAAAGATTGTCAACAGTACTTGCATATACATATTTCAATAGTATTTGATATCAAAATAAAGATAATGTTTTACACAAAAATTCAATAAAATTTTCAATAAAAAGGTAACCCGGGATTTGTTATATCAAAAAGAAAGAGCTCTGATTTTTTTTGAAGTGGTACCACTTATAGCCATTCAAAAGGATTTGAATACAACATTGTTCTTATTTAAAAATGTAAAAAAATTTGCCATCTTGAAAGAAAAAGGACATACAAAATATATACATTTACTTTATCTCATATTTCAGATTAATGAAAAAACACAAACTTACTGATGTCTTTATTTTATTTTATTTTTTTTATTTATTAATTTTTTTTTAAATAACATTGTGAACAAAAAAAAATTTAAACTTCAAAACTTGAAAAGGCTTTGGTATGCATTGTACCAAATGAAAATTGCAATTGTAGCATTGCAGGGCTAAAACTTTTTGCTGAGTTAGCTTCCCAAAAAAGGAAAGCAAAAAGGAAAAATGCTGATCAGCTGAAAAGAGAAAAAGTAATTCTTCTTTTAACTTCTTTTAACTTAAATTCTATGGAAAATTCCTAAAATAAAGGAAATGATCACAGAATATAATGCTTATAAGAAAAGGGTGGTCAAGGAGTGGAAATCCCTAAGTCGCAGAACGACACAGTCCAGTAACAATTGAGAGAAAAAATAAATGTGTGCAATAGTTTGATTTCACTTACATCAAACGGGATTTCTTCGAATTACTAGAGGAGAAGGGGGGGGATAGGACAGTAGAAAAAAAAATTGTCAATGTTTACCACATTGAGGAATTTAAACTGCCACACAAACATGTCACAAGAGAAATATGGTAAAATTAAAAATTATTTTAAATATATTACAGCAGTTAAAAGAAGAAGGAACAGGTTCAATACAAACAGTTGATCAGGCTGTTCGCATTGAAAGTGCCCAGTAAAAAAACAAAAAGGTTAAATTAATTTTTACGTGGCCTAAAATTATAAGAGTGCGAAGTAGGAACCTGATAGTGACTATCAATAGCAGGCAAGTCATTAAGTAAAGACCTTCGAGGAGGAGCAAGTTTTAACCTATCAATATGCATTTTGCGAACTGAAGTGTCAGGATTATCTAATAATTGAATTGAATAAATAACAGGAGAATATTTTTGTATAACCTTATAAGGTCCAGTAAGATGTTTATTATATTTATCTTTAGACTTTAAGTAAACAATATCACCAGGGAAAAGAAATCTAAGCTTGGCATTTTCATTTTTCTTTAAATTTTGTTCATATTGTGCAGACTTTAGATTAGAATATGTGTCAGTATAAATTCGCTTCAGGGTGGACATTACTTGAGACAGATAATGAGCTTTATCTAAATGATGAAATTGTAGTTGTGGATCATACGTGTCAAAAATCATAGGTAACTCTCTTCCAAATTGTATTACATTAGGAGAAAATTGAGTAGAAGAATGTGTAGAAGCATTATACATATTTACATGAATGTTTATAGCATGAGCAAAGTTGTAACCATCTTGAATTAGAGCATTTACAGTTGATTTAATTGAGGTATTGATTCTCTCACTAATTGAATTAGCCTGTGGGTGTCCAGAAGTAGTATGTCTTAATTTAATTTCAAAAACTTTGTTAAAGGTTTCAAAAACAGCACTAGTAAATTGAGTACCTAAGTCAGTAAGTATAATGGCAGGTCTGCCAAAAGTTGAAATGTATGAAAATAAACAGTTAGCAACAGCATCAGTAGTAATAGAGTTTAAGGGATAGAGCTGTAGAAAACGAGTAAAATGATCAATTATTGTAAGAATATGTTTTCCATTATTTAGAGGTCCAAGAATGTCCATGGAAATTACTTCATTAGGTTTTTCAGGTATGTGATTATTTTGCAAAGGAATAGGTGGAGTAGCATGAAATTTTAAAATTATGCATTTTGTACATAAATTAATAAAGTTAACTGTATCAGCACACATACCAAACCAAAAATAACGCTGTCGAAGAAATTCATATGTTTTTGCAATACCAAAATGTGGTAAATGGGCAATGACCAAAACTTTTTTCTTTAGAGAGTTAGGAACAACAATAGTAGGATGAATTTCCAAAGATGAAGATTCTTTAGCATAGTACAATAATTTATTATGAGGATGTAGAAAATAACATTTATTGTCGTTGCTGTTGTTATTAGATTTAAAATCATTTATAATTTTTGATGTAGTTTTGTCTCTTTGTTGTTCATCAAGAAATGTTTTACAAGAAATTTCTAAACGTGGGTCTTGTGACGAAGACTGTGAAACATTTAAATAATTAATATGTTCAAAATTATCAGGTTTTTCAGAAATTGCATCATCAATGACAGGAAGTACATCATTATTTAAATTTAAAGTACTTGGTTGAGAATTTATGTCATGGTGTGGTGGCGTTTCTTCAAGACGTGAAAAGTAATCAGCCAAAAGAGTTTGTTTACCAGGAATGTGTTTGAAATTAAAAGTATATTCACTTAATTCGCATAGCCATTTTGTAGTGAGATCAGCAGGAGAAATAGTTTTTCTATAGTGCTTTAATGGTTTACTGTCTGACATAACAATAAATTCTCGATTGTATAGAAAATGTTTAAATGCTAAAACAGAGTCATGTGGAGCCTTTAATTCAATTTTTATGGCTGGATAATTTCTTTCAGATTTAGATAAAGATTTGCTAAAGTAAGAAATGGGATGCAATTCATCATTAAATTCTTGTAAAATGACACCAGAAATTGCTTGATGACTACCATCAGTATTCAAAATGAAATGTTTAGACCAGTCAGGTAAACAAACAAAAGGTTTAGTGAAGAAAATTTTCTGTAGTCTATTGAATGCTTCAGTGTGAATGTCAAGCCATTGAAAGCTTTGTTTAGGACAAGTTAACTGGACAAGAGGATATGTTAGTTCAGCATATGAAGGTATTAAATTTCGATAAAATCCACAAACTCCTAGAAAGCGTTTAAGTTGTCTTTTTGTTTTAGGAATTGGAAAGCCAGTAAGTTTGATAATATTGGAGGAGATTGGCGAAATTTTATGATTTGATAGATGAAAGCCCAAATAATCTATTTCGGTAAAATGGAATTGACATTTATTTGGGGATAAAGTGATGTTATTTTTGATTAGAGTATTAAGTAAGGCGTCAAGTTTTTGAAGAGTTTCCTCGAAAGAATTTGAACCAATAACAATATCATCTTGATATGCCATAACTCCAGAAACTTCAGATTCTTGTAAGATATAGTCTATTAGAGCTTGAAATGTGCTGGCAGCAGTTTTTAAACCGAAAACAAGGCGGTTGCTGCGAAAAGTACCCCAAGGTGTAGTAAAAGCAATAATATCTCTGTATTCATGAGGTAAGTCAATTTGCCAATGTGCACTACATCAATCCAGAACAGTAAAATATTTATAGTTTGATAAATTAGAAATAATTGTAGAAATTTTTGGTAATGGGTAAGCTGATGGTTTTAAGATAGCATTTAAAAGTTTTAAGTCGAGTGCCAGTCTGAATTTCGGTTTAGAATTAGGATCTAGAGCTTTCTTTTTTACTAAAAGCATAGGAGATCCCCATTCAGTGGGAGTTCTTTCAATGATACTGGCTTCCTGCAGTTCATTTAGTTGTCTCAGAGCCTCATCTTGTAAGGATTGAGGGATGGGAAATGGTAAAGTCCTAATTGGGAATTTATTTATAAATGATAACTGCGGTTTAATTTTATCTGTGTGTCCCAAGGTTTTCAAAGATTTTGAAAAAGCAGAAAAATGGTTCATTAATATTTCTTTTATTTGGTTTTGTTCATTGTGAGTTAAATGTTTCAACTCAAAGTCATTTTCTGTAAGCTCATTCTTTCTTTGTTGAATTATTTCATCAGAGGCAGTAATAAGATTAACATGGTCATCAGGCATATTTGTGTGAATATTTAATTGAGCTTCTTCAATAGGACTTATAGTTCCAATACTCATTGCTTTGTTTAAGTGTATCGTTTCATCAGAATTATTTTTCACATAGATATAAAAATGGGGATTATTAATATCAGAATTAGCAATGGAATGTATTGAATCATAAATTTCTAGTTTTAATGATTGTATATTAGGTTCAAACAAAAATTCAGTATACGGACAGTTATGCAGATTAAGTTTTTCATATTGAAAGTCATCGGGGTGTAAAATGATTTTCTTATCAAGTTTAATTGTAATAGGCATGTCATTACTTAACTCTTGTATAATACTGGGCGATTCAGAATTAGTCATGTTATTTACAGTGGTTGTGTGAATTTCCCTGTTCAGATTCTGATTTTTCATTAAGGTTACAAGTACGTCACCAATCGAAACAGTTCTAGAATGTGGATTTAATTGTAAATTAAATTTTTGAATAAAATCAAATTCAAGAATAACCTGAAATTGAGATGAAATGGTCACATTGGTGATGAAAAAGTGATGTCTAAAATGCTTATTATTTATTTTAAATGAAATTTCAACACAACTAGAAAAGGCAACCTCAGAGTTAATTGTACTAATTTTAACAGAATGTGAAAGAAATTTATAATTAATTGCATGTTTTAAATCATTAAAAACATTCTGTGATAAAATACATAAGGATGAGCCACTATCTATGAGCATAGAAATATTACTATTATGTAGTTGAATTGGAATAATTGGATGTTTAAATGAATTATCAGAGACACTTGCAATAATTTGACATTCATCCATCACAAAATTATCAGTTTGAGATTCAGAATTCTTACAAATTTTTATAGGTTGCAAGGGATGAGTATGTGTTGATCTTTGTGAAGAAAAAGTCTCTGGATGAGAAAAAGTCATAGGAGGAACACGAGCATCAGGGGCTAGAGTTCTCATAGGTGGAAGTTTTGACGTAGCTGGTTGGGGTAAAGTCACTTGAGAATCTCGAGTACCAGCACCAGGGGTTCTCATTAGCAGTTTAAATGATCATTACTGGGTAAAAAGGAAGTTGCATTCGTATTAGAAAATTGTGATACCACATTTTGTTGAGCGGCATTAGGAGTAGGAAAATTTTGGAACATAGGATTAGGCTGAGTTATGGGCTGAATTGGAATGAAAGAATTTTTCATTTTGAAACATTGGTGGACATTACGCCCTTTTTTGTAGCAGAACTGACAAGTTACAGAGTATTTCTTAAAATTATTTGCCTGTCGAGGAAAATAGTTGTTGGAATTTTTGAAAGTTCTATTATTATGCCTAAATTTATATTGATTGTTTCTACAGTTGTTATGAAATTGTCTGTTATAAGGATGACTGCGTTGAAATTTAGAGTTATTGTGTATATCAGAAACATTATCCTTTTTATCATCTTTGTGTTTATTAATTTGCTCTTTTAGTGAGTTTACTTCTTCAGTTAAAGATTTTATTTGGGAGGACTGAGCTCGAGGTGGGGAATTAGCAGAATTAATTTGCTGCAATTCATGAGCTCGGGAAACAGCATTATCATACTTATTTACTTTTTCGATTTGTAATATTTTTCTGATATCACGAGGAATTGCATTAAGAAAGTAATTAAATTTTATCGTATCTAACGCTTCTTTGTCAGATATGTTGCTGTGAACCTTCTTAGTAATTAGATCTAAGCGATGGGATAGGTTCAGCATGGATTCATTAGGAAGTAAACTTAGACTATGTAACTGGCTTATATTAGCCTGAGTATTATTAATTCCAAAGAAATTTTGAAATTGTACATGAATTTCATTAATAGTTTTTGCCTCAGCAAAAAAAGGAGATTCTGCATAATATTGCAGAGCAGCACCTGAAAGCTTAGTACTTAGAAATAATTTTGTTTGTGCATCATACCAATTATTTAAATTCTGTATTTCCTTTACTTGATTAAAGAAAAACTCCAATAAATGAGGTTCTCCCTGAAAAGGCAAAATATTAAGAATGGCTGTATTAGACATATTTGTCGATTTGGCTATTTTATTTTTACCTTTAGTACTCATTTAAAATTATGCACAGATAAAAATATGATAGAAATATAAAATTGCTACTTATGAATTCTAAGTGCACAAATAAACATTTTAAAATCTACTTCATTTATTTAACTGGTTCAGCAGTATATTCAGAAATAATCAACTATTTAGATATATGCAAAAAAATATAAGATAAATATATGCAAAAAATGTAAATAATGTTCATTATTCTGAAGAAAATTACTTTTGATGAAATGTATATACGCATATATTTATAGCAAAAAAACCAATCAATCATATCAATCACTTTAATCAAAATTCAAATAATGCATAAAACTATAATACCAGATATATTTATATGAACACTTACTCGTAATAGAAAAAAAGGTATTAACACATAATATAACAAAAATTCAAAAAAAAGTTTGGGATCCCAGTAAACAATAAAAATAAAAAAGCATGAAGTGAAATGGAGAGCTCTTAAACGCAATATTTTTTTTTTTGCTTCGACACCACGCCGCAACACAAAAAAAACGCACTCTGTAGCACGAAAATCACTACGATTTTAGCATATAGTTGATGGAAGGAACGTGCCTGGTACACCGGCGGCTATTTTATCCTATGGAGATGTACGGTGGTATTTATTTTTATGAATGTCAGGCGAAATCTTGACGCATTGCGTTGCTGAGAACAAGAGGTAGTTACTTACATTACGGTAAATACGAAAGAGGTTACTTGTGAAGCATAATCCAAAAGGTAGGACCGTGCAAAATTTGAACTTGTAGTGCCTCGGAACGACGACTGCATGAATTCGACAAGATGATGGGACACGTAGTCATCCGATAAATTTTTTGCATTTAAAAAATTAATTTGAAAATCACAATAACATGAAGATTTCACTGCACACTTTAAGACGCACTCATCTGTCGAGAAACGAGATCTATTCCTTTGTAGGCAGGATTAGTTTACTTCACAAACGAAAACGACACATGAGAAATTTCCATCAGAGTTCACATGTATTACACTAAAGAACAAACTTCGCTGAAATGACGAAAACTCACTTGAAGCATTTTTTTACATACTTTTATTTAGACCTTCGAAAAATTAGGACTTCTGGATTATAACCATTGAAAACGATGCACATTTACACAGCATAGGAGCTTGAGGAAAACACACATACAAAAACATGATGACTAGGAGGAGCATCTTCATAAAAAATAATACAGCGTGCTAAAGCGGCCTGGTACCTCGCGGGTGAAAGTCTCCGTCACCATAAAGTGATCGGCACAGATGCTAATCCGTGCAACGCGTCGTGGTGGGCAAAGCCTCCTCACGTGAAGTGAGTAGCTTGCCCCACCAAAAATTACTCTCCAACTGCTAAAGAAAAAAACCGTTAAAACATGTGTCTATAGAAAGAGCCCGAACTTTCTGGAACAATTTTAGCAGGTGTTTTTCGAGCAATATGCTTCTTGTGCAGCAGAGAAAAACCGCAAACACATCTGCTTCAGCTGGAGCAAAGAAACATGCGAGCGAAGAGGTGTTGTTATTATTATTCTTTTAGTCGGCGTCAACTGTTATTTTATTTCAAAGCAGCTGATAAAAGGGAAATACTTTAGAAGTACGTTAATGCGCTGTAATTGAGAAGGCCAACAGGAAAATTGAACGCTTTAAAAGATAGTTATTATTAAAAACTTTTAAATTAAATTTAGAACAGATTATTAGTTTAAATTTAGACAATATTAATTAGGATTTGTGTTAATAATTTTTCATTAAAAAATATGCACGTTGTGTCAACGTGACAACAAGTGACTTTTTACTTCAACTTTTTACACCAACTGAACTTTAGAACGACGAACCCCAGGAGTAGCAGAGTAATTCCGCAACAGTATCCATAGAATTGAAACAGATAGTAAGTGCATTGTTAGTGAAACTAACTATACATAATTTTTTTTTCTTTTTTCGGAAAGTAAGTTAAAATCTACAGTAATAATAATAATAATAATCTAATTTGAATTCCGGAGCGCCGTTCCGGCTCGCAGAAAAGTACCGGAACGTCGTTCCACTACACCCCTGGGCTCCGTCCTTCTGAAACAACAAGGCCAAAATTTCCCCTCCGGGAAGAGGTGACTTAACATTTAATATTTTTTGGGAGGAGCAGACACACACCCTTTGGCTTTTTCTCTTGAGATTTCAGTATAATCTTGAACATTAACATTCTTCTAGAAAAATCTAAACTGCAATTTCAAATCTTCAATGTATCGGGGGCACAACTAGCATGCCAGAGCCCAGGGCAGGCCGCCCGGCTTATTGGACTAACCCTCGTATTCACCGTCTATCTCGACCGCCGGTTAACAGCGAACCGTCGGTCGAACCCTGAAATGGTATTCACCGTTTACCGGAAAGGAACAATCCGCCCACAAAATCTCGACCCAGGTTGAGAGACTCAACCTTGCTACAGAGCAAGGTTTTCAAGTAACCGAGCATGCGCAGTTAAGATTTTCCCCGAAAAATTAGCTCCCCCCCCTCCATTCCTTTATGTTCCTTCGCAGAACTGGCTCTCCCCTTCCTTCCGGACAAAGGGGCATGAGGGAATATGGAAGGGGGGAAAGCAAAATCAGGGGGCAAGCAATGGCAGGGGGGGGTTTGCGGAAAAGAAAATTGAAGGCGGACAAGAACAGATGAAAGCGGATTTAGAGAAGAAAATTGAAGCCGGACAAGAAGGAATGAAATTGGGATTGAAATTGGAGACTGCTTGGAAGAAGAAATGAAATGACTGCTTTGGGAAAATTAGAGAAATTCGAAAAGAGTGTGCAGGAAAATAAAGAGATAATGGAGAAAAGAATGTCGCTCATAGAAGAAACTCAAACGAAATGTGAACAAAGAATTGAAGGAAATGTTAAAGAATTGCAGCAAGATATTTGCAGAATGCGGGAACAATTCAAGAATAAAATTGAGGAGAAACTAGACTGGAAAGAAAATATAGTTTCGAAAGTACATGAAGAATGTGAAGCTAAAATTGAAGAGATATTGGACTCTCTCGTAAAGCTGGGAAAGTTACCTGAAAACATCAGGTTTTCTTCACACCGCCCAGCAGTGAAATTAAGGCCTTATGACGGAAAGACTCCATGGGAAGCATACAAGACCCAATTTTTAATCGTCGCTAAAGCGAATGGCTGGAGCGAGTCCGAGAAAGCGGACCAACTGGCCTCTTCCCTTAGCGGAGATGCAATTAACGTATTGCAAACTATTGGAGCGACGAAGATAGAGCGACAAGATTTTGACGCTCTCGCAAGTGCCTTGGAGATGAAATTCGGAGAGAAGTGCCAGAAAGAATATAGTAGAATCCAACTTAAGTCAAGGATGCAGAGATCTGGCGAGACTCTTCAAGAGCTGGCTTCGGATATAGATAGGCTGTGTCATCTAGCCTACATGGACCACCTTGATAATATCCGAGAAGAAATGGCCGTGCGTCATTTTATTGAAGCCGTACGGGATCCAGAAACACAAAAGGCACTCATGATGGAGGATTATCAAGATTTGAAGTCTGCTCTGGTGTTCGTAATGAAGCTAGAGGCAGCTCAACGGACCGTGAGAAGAGATCGGCATGCTGTGAGAGCGGTCACGGTCCAAGAGGGAGCTGACAAAGACACAGGGAGCGTCGAGAACAGGTTGAAGAGAATTGAAGATCTCATAGAACGAAAATCAAGATCCGATAGAACGAGAGATGGCCCAAAGAAAGTAAAATGCTGGAAGTGTGGCGTCCAAGGCCATGTACAAAAAAATTGTGGTCGAAAGTCTCATGACCAGCAAGAGAACTCTAAGGACATGAAGGAGAGAAACTAGGAGGTGGCCATCTCGCGGTGCGGATGATGCCAGATAGTCAAAAGCCCCACCTAAAAGTCTTGCAGATTTCATCAGTGAATGGCGGCAGTGATGGACTATTTGTACTCGGATACGTAAATTGTTCCCCATGCCACATGATGATTGATACTGGAGCAAATGTAACCATCATAAGGACAGATCTGGCCAAGAAATTAAACTTGAAGATTATCTGGACTCCGCCCTCGCTGACCCTCCAGACTGTGACAGGTGACAAGATCGAAGTGGGCGGAAAAGCGCAAGTAGAAATCCCGTTTGGAAATGCCAGATACGACTATGTGGTATATGTCGCCAATATTACGGACTCTTTTATTCTCGGACTGGGCTTTTTAAAATCACACAAATTTAATTTGGACTTTAAGAATAATGAGCTTCGTTCAGACTCAGAAGAAATAGCTGCGTTCGATATTAGAAATGAAACTGTTTTGCCTGTTCAGCAAATAATAGCCCAGACTGATATCACTCTACCTCCCAGAACTGATTCAATAATTTCTGGAACAGTAAAAGAAAGCTATAAATTCCGTTTTGGATTAATCGAACACCCAAACAATAGTGATTCCATCAGAGGAGTACTTGTGGGAGCAACACTTGTGGACTTGTCGAGAACAGAAATTCCAGTTAGAGTAGCAAATGTGACGGACAAGTCGAAGGTGATAAAGAAAAATGAAGTGTTGGCGACATGCACTCCTGTTACCTGCATTAATAAGAACATCAGCCAAACGACAGCTAAATCTTCCGAGTGCCTGACGAAGGAATTATTACAAGACGTGGAGTTAACGGCAGAACAGAGAAGCGCTGCGTAGAAAGTAATAGCTGAATTTGAAGACCTCTTCTCTCGTACTTCCGGTGACTTTGGCCGTACGAGGTGACTGTACGAGGTTAACGCAACATAGAATAGACACAAGCAGCCATTCTCCCATCAAGCAACATCCTAGGCGGCTGCCGTTTGTTAAGCAAGAAGAGGTGAACAGACTTTTAGAGGAGATGCAGCGTGATGACGTCATCGAGCCATCGACTAGTCCGTGGGCCTTGCCGATTGTTTTGGTCCGAAAGAAAGACGGTTCCACCCGGTTCTGCGTTGACTACAGACGTCTGAATGACATTACCAAGAAGGACAGCTACCCTCTTCCCAGGATAGACGACACATTGGACACTTTATCGGGAAATGAATGGTTCTCCACTCTGGATCTCAAGTGTGGCTACTGACAAGTAAAAATCCATCCCGATGACCGTGAAAAGATTGCGTTCACCACGGGACAAGGATTGTGGCAGTTCAAATTTATGTCTTTTGGACTCTGCAACGCACCGGCTACATTCGAGCGTCTGATGGAGACAGTGTTGAGAGGACTTTCCCACGATGCATGTCTCGTTTATTTGGACGATATCATCATCGTCGGAAAGACTTTCGAAGAGCATCTCGAGAACATTCGAAAGGTACTGCATAAATTAAAAGAGGCAAACTTGAAACTAAGTCCATCGAAGTGCAATTTGTTTCGTCGGGAAGTACGTTACCTCGGGCACATAATATCCGCCCACGGAGTCCGAACCGATCCCGAAAAGACGTCCGCAGTGAAGAACTGGAGTCTTCCCGAGAATATCCATAACTTACGAAGTTTTCTCGGTCTGTGTACTTACTATCGAAAATTCGTGAAGGGTTTTTCTCAAATTGCAAGACCTCTTCACAAATTGACCGAGACTGGACAGAAATTTCTATGGACTGAGGAATGTGAGGACGCACTCAACGAACTGAAGACGGCTTTAACATCTTCGGCGATCTTGTCGTATCCTCACCCTGACAAGCCATTTATCCTGGACACAGACGCAAGTAAGGAGATTGTTGGAGCAGTTTTGTCCAAGGAGATAGATGGCCAAGAACACGTCATTGCTTACTGCAAATGCCTTTCAAAGGCAGAACGTAACTATTGTGTTACGAGAAAGGAACTTCTTCCTATCATTAAGGCCGTGGAGCACTTTCATCATTACCTGTACGGCCGAAAGTTCCTGCTCCGAACGGACCATGCCTCTTAAACCTAGCTCCTAAATTTCAAGAATTCAGAGGGCCAAATAGCCAGGTGGATACAGCGATTACAAGAATATGACATTGAGATACGTCATCGGAAAGGAGCATCTCATGAAAATGCAGATGCTTTGTCGAGAAGGCCCTGCGTAGACAGTTGTCGCTATTGCTCCAGGGCAGAGAAAAATTACCATCTGAAACATCCCATTGTCCGTCAAGTTACACCATCGGCACCATCCCTAGATCCCTGGAGCGACGAAAATGTTCGGGCGGACAAATTAGCAGACAGCGACATCAAACCTATTGTGGAATTTATGGAAAAATATAGCGCTAAGCCCAGTTGGCAAGAAATATCATCTTACAGTCGGGCAACAAAACAGTTCTGGGCTTTATGGGATTCGCTTCGCCTGAGAAATGGAGTTCTGTATCGTAAATGGGAATCGGACGACGGCAAGATGCTCCGATAACATTTAGTACTCCCTCGCTCGAGGATTCCGAAGGTTCTAGAAGAACTGCATAATGGCTTAACTGGAGGCCATTTTGCATAATGAAGACCCTGCAGAAAGTTTGCGAGCGCTTCTACTGGGCTAGGGATCGAGGCGATGCCGAAAAGTTGTGTCAAGCTTGTGAAGATTGTGCTGCCCGTCAAGGCCCGAAGAAACGAAGCCGTGGAAAACTACATTGTTACAATGTAGGAGCGCCTTTCGAGAGAATTGCCCTCGACATCTTGGGACCTCTTCCGCGAACTTCGGATGGCAACAAATACGTCCTAGTTCATTGACTATTTCTCTAAATGGCCCGAAGCGTTTCCTATTCCCGATCAAGAAGCTACGACCGTAGCAGAGGTACTGGTGCAAGAATGGATTTCCAGATATGGAACCCCTCTGCAACTTCATTCCGACCAAGGAACGAACTTTACCTCTGCAGTCTTTGAAAGACTATGTCAACTTCTCGGAATAGACAAAACCCAGACTACGCCTTTACACCCACAATCCGACGGCATGGTGGAGAGGTTCAATCGCACAATTTTGAACAACCTCTCGCTCATGGTATCTAGGAATCAAGAGGACTGGGACAAGAGACTCCCCTTCTTCCTGCTGGCCTATAGGATACTATAGGATACTACCTTCAGGAACGGCCTACCTATTTGGTTTAAAGCCTGTTTTAGTTCCTGAAGTGTCCTACTGTCCTGCTGAACACTAGCTCTAGGCTCAGGTCCAGCAAACAGCGGTTTCCCTCATTTTTATTTTATTTTTTTACAGCACAATTTTTGGATTACAATTGGTAAAATACATCAGTGTTATACAATATAAAGGCAGTTAGTTTACAATGGTTTACAATTGCTCACAATATTGTTCTTAGTAACATTCCATCATAGATACATATATTTAACACGTTCTTTTTTTTTCCTTTTTTTACAATTTTGAAAGTTAAAATAGTAAATAAATATCTAAAAGTAAACAATAGGCTTGAGAATGATAAACTTAAAAAGTAATTTTGAAAAATTTAAACATAAATATATACAACTAATATTCAAAAATGTGCTTTAGAAAAAAAGTTTTTTTTTTTTTTTTAATTTTGAAAGCATACATATACATATAATATTATACTGAAAAATAAATTTAGGCTTCGATATGAGAAGTGTATTTTTTTTAATCTAACGAAATAAGAGCAGCAACAAAAATTCTATGTCAGGGAATAATGCTAATAAATTCATAATTAAAAAAAATGTTCTATTTAGAGTTTTTACGTGGTTTTTATCAACTGAAATTCTTGTATTTATTTAATCTGAATCGCTTTCTGGTGTATGAGGTCTTATATCAATCGGATGAATATACTTGGGTTGATTATTTTGTAGTTTTTCAATCCCTTTTATTATTTTGTTGCATAAGTTTTTATTTTTTAATACATATGCAGCCCACTGCCCATTACTTTGTGAAGGTGATTTTAAAACTCTGTATTGCTTTAATAATTTACAATTAGTGAAATAATGTAATGAATTTCCTTGCATATTGCATTTACAATGAATGGAGGAGGCTCTGTTTATTTTTAAAAATATTCTGGGAATGGTCCATGATTGGTAAAAAAAAGGTAAAGGTTCCTGTGTTCTAAAAGAATTCAAGATCAAGTGCTTATTTTTCAGACTTTTCGACGACTATACGATATTTAAATAATTTTTTTTTCTTTCATTCTGGCGAACTGTTTATTAGATAAATGTTTGTATAATACTTTTAATTTAAATCTTATTTAGTACTACCAACTGGCTTCAGTTTTTCTGGTTTGCTGAGGCTGTGTATGATAAAATTTATATTGCCTATGGTATGCTTATATTGTCTATATTATGCTTGTATTGCCTTGCTGTGTCTGTACTAGTGCATAAACGCAGCATTATCATCTCAGTTTCCCCGCAACGTGATTATTTGCGCCCTACATTTTTCGCTTGCACTGGTGTGTAGTATATGATATTTTCCTTATATATCTTTTGCTCTTTTAAAGGCCTTTTGATAGTACTGGGGTTGAATATAGGGTATTAATCAGTTTGAGACATTATTCCACAGCTATAGGGATTAGTCTCTGGGATACACCTCGTTTTATTTTATTTTATTTTATTTTATTTATTTATTTATTTTTTGGCTGATATTTGTATCATCAGTGGGCAATTATGAGTCTGACGGCTATGGATGCACCGTTGGTTTCAGAGATCCCCTTGGACGTGACACTGGAGCCAAGAATTACCGAAAAGGGAGCCCTGGTGATCCTTAATAGACTTAGACAGAGGTTTTCTACGGTTGTAACGAATACGAGAGCTAGGAATTCGTTCACTATCCAGGTGGGAGATGAACTAACAAACATTATGAATGATTTTTATAACTTTGGTGTTATTGTCTCGACCAGATATAATGAGAAAGTTAGACAGCTAAATAATATGATGACTGAGGTGAAGACCCAGAGGACTTTTGCCGAAATTGTGGCTCAGGAGGCAGATAGGGTAAGAGAGAAACTCGTTGAGCTGAGGCCAGAGCTGGAGCCTGGAACAGAGGAAAGGGATACGGAGGTAGAACATGTTGTAATTATTGAGAGCATGGATGAAGACCAGGAAGGGGATGATATTCGGAGGGAGATTAGAGATATAACAATGGAAGAGGAGTTAAGGATTAAGCCAATTGATTTTTTCACTACGAAGACGAAAAAATATATACTTAAGACTAAAAATAGGACTGATGCGTACAATATCCAGCAACAAGTGCTTGGTGTTGAGAGGGTAAGGGAGAAGTTTAGAATTAGGATACCTAGGAGGGGAGTTGAAAAGCTGATGCTTAGAGGAGTACCAAAGACCATCACTAGGGAAGAGTTGAACGATGCTATGAAGAATATATATGAGGACATTGAGGCTGTTGCAGTCCGATCATTTGGGACAGATAACATTGTATCCTGGCTTGTCGAAACAAATGCTGTAGGTAAGAGGGAGCTGTTGGCTAGAGATAAGATGTGTGTTTCAATGAGCAGAATTGCCATTGTGCCATATCTGGAATTTTATAGATGTCGAAATTGTCAGGTCATTAGGCATCGCTCTTTCGAATAGGATCGTAAACAAGCGTGTCCAAAGTGCTCAGGTGAGCCCAGTCAATCTGAATGTAATTCAGATAGGGAGAGATGTGTTAATTGTTTTGAGCACGCTGAGTTCGTTGTTGAATGCGATCATCGACCTGACAGTAGGAAATGTCCGGCGTTTTTACAATACAAGAATCAATTGTTTCAGGCAGCTAGGAAGGGTAGGAGACCTCCACAGTAAAAGAAAGGGAAGGAAAGAGGAGGGAGATAGAAAAAGGAAAAACTAATTTATAATGGCTGATCTTTATAAACAAATCAATATTCTACAGATAAATTTAAATCATTGTCGGGCGGCTAATCTGGCGTTGTTCTCATTTGTTATGCAGAATGCTTATGATATTATTCTCATACAGGATGCTTATATATTTGACAACAAGTTATATGGTTGTCCTCAGTTGTTTAGATCCTTTTTCTCAATAGATCGCACAGCAGCAATAGTCGTTAAAAATAAGTATCTGGCCACTGAGATACATAGTTCTAGTAATTCAATATTTATAAAGTTATACTTGAAGGATAAAACATATACTGTGGGCTCACAGTATTCACCCCCCTCGTCGAATATTGAACAGGACTTTTGCGATTGGACACAGGTTATAAATAATATGGAGAATTTTATATTAGGTGCTGACTTAAACGCGCACGCAGAACTTTGGGGATATGATCATTTGAACCGACGAGGTCAGATTGTTTTGGAAAATATAGCTGAAAAAAACCTTGTAGTGTTGAATGACCCGCAGTCTCCCCCAACATGGTCGCATGATGTACATACAGGACACCCCGACCTAACAATAACTTCTTTGGATATAATATCAACAGTAACCTGCTGGCAGGTCTTAGATTCTGAGACCTGCAGCGACCACAATTACATATCGTACACTATACAGGATAATCCTTCCTATACTACGGACTACCGATATAAAACAAAGTTTGAAAGATTTACTAAATTTAACAGGCTATATGGTAGATTTCTGAATAATAGCATCCACAATATATCAGTTGCTGAGAATTCTTCTTATCTGCAGGGTGCCATGGAGGACTTTCAAAATTCTTTAATAAATCTATGCAATCGTACCTTGAAGAAGAAAAAGAATAAATTTACCGTTAATATTTCATGGTGGACAGATGAGCTAACTGCAATGCGAAACAGGATTAAGACAATGTATAGAAGGAAAATAAATAATCCTGACGTGGAATCTTATAGAATAACTTACAATAAAGAAAGAGCTCTTTACAGGAAATTAATCAAAAAATCTAAAGAACTTAGTTGGAAAAAGTTTTGCACAAATACATCAAATGCTTTTGGTAAGGTATTTAATAAGGTTAAAAATAACAGAAATGATCTGAATATAAACAAAGTCTTCTATGGCCTTCCTGTGGACACTCACTATAATGTTCTACAAGAATTGCTGGTGGACACTCATTTTCAAATGACGGGTGACCATGGTGGTATTTTTGTTAATGAGTTTATAGATAACATTTCGGAATGTACGCCAATTTTTATAAAGGAATTGTGTTATTGTATCCAGTTACAAAATAATAACAAATCACCTGGCCTTGACAAGATTGACGGTCGCATATTAAAACAACTGCTCTATAATAACTCTACTGATCTAATAATGATTTTTAATAAGTGTTTCTCATTAGGTGTCTTTCCAAAAGTCTGGAAAATTGCATTAGTGATCTTCTTTCAGAAATGCAACAAGGACCCCCGTGAGCCCAAATCATATAGACCCATATGCCTCTTGAGTACTTTGGCTAAAACACTTGAACGAATAATTAAGATTAGAATCATGACTCATTTGGAAAATATAAATTTTTTGCATAACAACCAACATGGTTTTCGAAACAATAGAAGCACTATATCTTTATTAAATATTGTTAAAAATAAAATAGGCACAATTCTGCAAGACAATAAATTTTGCGCCCTTGTGTCTTTTGATATACAGGGCGCATTTGATAAAATAGATTGGGATGTCATTAAAGGTATTATAGCTGAGCTTCCCATACAGGATTACCTAAAATCAGTTTTAATAGATTATTTGAATGATAGATTTATAATTTCTAAAACGCAAATCCATACAGTAAATAAACAAATTTTTAAAGGTTGTCCCCAGGGCTCCTGTATAGGACCTATGCTGCGGACTTTCGTTGAGACAAAATTTTAAAAGAGTACAATAAAATATATCACAATCTTTGGGCCTACGCTGACGACTTCTTGATTTTGACCCTGCTAACACACGCCCTGAGGTTGAGCAACTCGTTAACACCCAAGTTGAACTTTTCAGTAGTATTTGCCAGAAATTTAACCTAAAAATTTCTATTAATAAAACTCAGGCAATGATTTTTCGTAAAAAAATGACTGGTAAAAAGTTACAGACAAGAAATCCTATTTTTAAACTTTTGGGTCATACAATTAAACTAGTTAAAAATTTAAATTATTTAGGAACAGTATTTGATCAAAAATTAAACTGGAACGAACATCTGGATAACATTCAATGCAAAACCTCAAACTTCATTAAAAACCTAGCATATGTATCTCACTTAAAATGGGGTGTAGAATTTAAAATATTAAAAATCTGGTATAGAACAGTACTTGAAAAACAGATAGATTATGCGGCAGTAGTCTGGTTTCCTTCACTAACAGTCACTATGAGAGAAAAGCTTATTCGAATACAAAGGCAAATACTATTACAACTTACAAAGGCATTCAAACGCACCTCTACAATAGCCCTTAATGCTTTAACAGGTATCCCTCCAATTATTATCACTATAGAGTCCAGTTTGAAAAAAATATTGCATTTTAAAGGAAAATAAACCGGTCATTATAAATAATACACCACTTTTACCTAATAATTTTGAGTGTGCTTTAAATAAATTACCCACTCACTTGTTTTCAGAAATTAAGAATTTAAAAATTGATAAAAAATTAAACAAAGTAAGCAAAATGAATATTTGGAGATATATACTGATGGATCACATATGGAGGTGGGGACAGCCTATGCTTTTACAGTTAAAAAAGATAATAGATATATTTTTGATTTTAATGAAAGATTACGCAATAGAAATACAATTTATCAGGCCGAACAATTGGCAATTTTGAAAGCAATTCAATGGACAATAGCAAATAATTATAATAAAGTAATAATTTATACAGATAACAAATCGACCGTTGAAGCCTATAAATCTCCTTTGCCCTCAACTTCTATAATCTGCAGTAGTCTAGAACTCATAATCGCCAATAGTCATATAGAATTTGTAATTGCCTGGGTTAGGGCTCATGTCGGGGTAGAAGGAAATGAAAGAGCAGACCAGCTTGCTAAAGAGCCATTACTTCACGATCATAATAATGTAAATGTCAATATTCCATATCCTACTTCATACATAGATTTACTTATTAAACAGGAAATTATAAATACCTGGAAAGATGAATGGATTAACTCAAGTAATGGTCGCTACACATATAATTTTATTAAAACTGTGAAATTTTCCCAAACAATCATTCATCCTGTTATTGTTCCTTTTCTGACTGGCAACGGTTATTTTCCGATTTATATGTATAAGATTGAAAAACTGGATAATGATCTATGTATATGCGGCCGTCAGGGTCACCCATTGCACTATATTTTTGAAAACTGTCCCATAATGCCACATCACTTCAGATCTAATAATAGTATGGATATATATCAACAATTTTTATTTTTAACGCAACGTAAAAACTACTTACGGCAAATATGTCTTATTTACGCTGAATTGCAGAAGTTATATTTAGAATATCTTAGATGAAAAATTTACCATAACAGTACTAGTGTGATGCGCAATATGTGGATGAACTTACTTATATTTATGGGATGTTGCTATTTTATGTTATATGAAGGCTTCAATGTTTATATGAAGGTGCCTGTATTGCATTGCGAATATATGTGTATATATGTGAATATGTGTGTGCATGTGTATGTGTATATATGTATATATATTGTTGTTTTTGTTTTTAATGTATTTTAAGTTGTATGTTTAGATTGCAATTTGTATCCTCACACAGCATTGTAATAGTATTGGAAAATATGGATGTGTATATTTGTATATGTATGTATATAGGGGTTTGATAAATTATGATGCACAAATATTAGTTTAAAAATTTAAATGTGTTGTAGTGTCGCGCTTGGCTTTAATTTCCCGCTGATAGTTTCTCCTCCTCTGGCCGTGACGGCGCGGTTTTAGGTCTCCTCCGGGGGGTTCTTAGTTGAAAGGCCAGAGACGCACCAAAACTCTTGTACAGCCTTCCGCCATGACACCCCCCGAATGGTTCCGAAAATTTGAAGTCAATTTTAGCTGGAAGCCACTGCTCGTTTCTTGCAGAAACTATCACGTCCGGGTCACCAGTCGGAGTTCCCTCACCCTCAAGGATCACAATCCCTAATATGTTTCGTGTAATTTTGGAGGCATTGAAAAAACTATATTTAAAACATAGGTATTTAATAAAAACACAACTAAAACAGGAATACAATCTTAACACTTGAACAACATCACTGATACCGGCAGATGCAGAACTGGGCTGCTTCCCCCAGAATCAACTGAGATCTTCATTCCTCAAGAGCGAGACTCTGCTGTCATCTACTGAGCAGCAAGGACACTATAAAAGTTAAATTTAACTTGAGGTGAAAAGTTCCAAAACTTTTTAACTTGTTCGCCTCAACGGTCCTTACATTGTCCTAAACCGGCTGAATGACGTCATCGTACGGATTCGTAAGTCACCTAACTCGAAGCCAAGAGTTGTACATTACGATCGGCTAGCCATCTACCGCGGTTGTAATTAGTTATTTGAATATCAGACCATGGTCACTATGGCGTAATTCCTCCTTTCTTTCAGCTCTGATTTCTTTCCTGTCTTTCTCTTCTCTTCCTCTTTCTTCAAATCTCTTTCACTCACTACTTACGCCATGTTTAGTGTACATATTTGTAATATATTGGTTTTTTTATTAATGTGTATTTGTTTATTACATTTATTACTTATTAGTGTAATTGTTTATTATGTCTATTATTTATTTATTAGAGTGTATTTGATTACTGTGTATATTGATTATTTGCTTAAATTATGTTGTTAACATTTGGTTAAAGGTTAGACACTGTATATATTTGTGTGACCTCCTAACTGGGGATTGTACTGCCCGGGACGTGCAGTCCTTGGGAAGGGGGCAATGTTAGGAATTTTCGGGACAACCCGCTGCTCTGGGGCTTAAAATAGTTTAAAATTTGTATTCTACGCTTCAAATAGATAAATTTTGCTTTTTGTTGCATCAAAATCGGCCAATTAGAACCGGAGATACGGAGGTTTCAGTTTCCCTATTCTTTTTCTATGAGTTTCTAGAAATCTCGAGAAATATTGGTCCTAGGGCTTAGATCTCTTCACTTTTGGGGACTTATTTTTGGCGCCAAATTTGGCGATATTTCGCCAAAAGTTGCCAAGCTTGGCGACTTTTTGGTCATTTGGCGCGTTTTTCCCAATGGGGCCTGGAAGTTGTTTTTCCTGCATTAAAAACGCATGATAACCTAACATTTATCTTCTATGACGTAATCAAAATTCTCGCCTTTAGTGGAATCTTCGTGAAATAGACTTCTCTGTAAACTTCTTGTACTGTCTGCGTCGGCTATATATAGAAGTGCGCGTTGCCCCGACAGTTCAGTTCGAGTTGATCGCTCAATGTGTGAAGAGCTCTGAGTACGCTTGCTTTGTGAATTGATAGTGCTATAGAAGCTGTGCTTTAGCTTGCTTTATGAAGCTGTTTTTAGAGTGCTGTGTGTAAATTCTTCATTGCTGTGTCTTAAGGGATTGTGTACGATATCCCTTGAATATTTCCACTGAGTTTTTGCCTGTGAAAGTGACTTATTTTGTGTGAGAAATACAGCATCTGTGAGAGCTTCTGATCTAAGCGGATTGTTAAAAGCACGTTACTGCTAGATTGTGCTTGTGAATTGTGTACAGCTGATTGTTCTACGAAGTTCTAGAATCAATAAAGTTTGTGTTCCATCCTGACAAGTGATTTTTTACTTGAACGTTTTACACCAACTGGACTTTAGAACGACGAACCCCAGGAGTAGCAGAGTAATTCCGCAACAGTATCCATAGAATTGAAACAGATAGTAAGTACATTATTAGTGCAACAGACTATACATAATTTTTTTTCTTTTTTCAGAAAGTAAGTTAAAATCTACAGTAATAATAATAATAATAATCTAATTTGAATTCCGGAGCGCCGTTCCGGCTCGCAGAAAAGTACCGGAACGTCGTTCCACTACCCCCCTGGGCCCCGTCCTTCTGAAACAACAAGGCCAAAATTTCCCCTCCGGGAAGAGGTGACTTAACATTTAATATATTTTTGGGAGGAGCAGACACACACCCTTTGGCTTTGTCTCTTGAGATTTCAGTATAATCTTGAACATTAACATTCTTCTAGAAAAATTGAAACTGCAATTTCAAATCTTCACTATATCGGAGGCACAACTAGCATGCTAGAGCCCAGGGCAGGCCGCCCTGCTTATTGGACTAACCCTCGTATTCATCGTCTATCTCGACCGCCGGTTAACAGCTAACCGTCGGTCGAACCCTGAAATGGTATTATTCACCGTTTACCGGAAAGGAACAAACGGCCCACAAAATCTCGACCCAGTTTGAGAGACTCAACCTTGCTACAGAGCAAGGCTTTCAAGTAACCGAGCATGCTCAGTTAAGATTTTCCTCGAAAAATTAGCTTCCCCCCTCCATTCCTTTATGTTCCTTCGCAGAACTGGCTCTCCCCTTCCTTCCGGACAAAGGGGCATGAGGGGACATGGGAGGGGCGGAAAGCAAAGCGATTGAAGTGTAACTTGGAGAGGCGCGAAAGAATCAACTACCACGTGATGTCAACACCCAATGCTTTGGGGACACTTGACCAATGCGCGTTTCGATTTTAAGGGAATCCCGTTTCTAGTGGTGGGTAAAGTCGGTCCTTTTTAGGATCCGGTCCGAACGGATCCGATCCTCTGAAGGACCGACTCCTTCGGACCCGGTCCTATTGGATCCGCTCCCAGGAAAAGGAACGGGTCCGGATCCGTTCCTTTCGGTCCGAAATCGGAACCGGTCCGGACCGAGAGGAACGACTTCGGATCCATTTGGCAGAAAGAAGTGGATCCGGACCGAGAGGAACGACTCCGGATCCATTTGGCGGAAAGAAGTGGATCCGGACAGAGATGAACAACTCCGGATCCATTGGGCAGAAAGAAGTGGATCCGGACAGAGATGAGGATGAGCAAATGGAGAGTATCCGGACAGAGATGATCGAAAGGAAAGATCCCAGCCAGACATAACAGAAATAAGCAATAAGACTGATTTCAGAAAGCATAAACAACGTCGGTGTGCGGTAAAAACGCTCACATGATTAATTTTTACTAAATATTGGACATAAACATTCTTTGTTTTGTAATATACACGAGAAAGGTAACTGGATCTTAAATCCAAAATTCTTTTGTTTTGGGGTAAAGGGGTAAATTTTCAGTTCAGCAGGTCTGGGAATGGTATCTCTTAGAACGCTATTGTTATTAGGTTTCCTAAGCATATAACATATGGACCATAGGAAAAGCGTCGGGAGGGGGGCACAGGGTGTCCCGTGCCCCCCCTCCCCCCTTAAAAATAGAAATTTTGATTCGAATTTCAAAATAAAATGTTAAATAAACATTTGCTTGAAATTTTAAAAGTAACTTTCCTTTTCTGCTCTTACATTCGATATGTGCCCCCCTCAAATCTTTCTTGTGCCCCTCCAAAATTTCAGTAGGTCCGGGAGCAGTGATAAGCCCTCCTTATGAAGTTACTGTTATATTATTAGGTATTGTTATAAGCGTATGGTACATATGAACCATAGCATTATAGTCGGGGGGAGGGGCACAGGGTTTACGTGTCCCGCTGCCCCCCCCCCCAACTTACTCTCAAAATCTTTTAAACAAACATTTGTTTCAAAATTTAAAAGAAACTTCCATTTTCTGCTCTTAAATTAAATATGTGCCCTCCCCCCCCAAAAAAAAATCTTTCATGTGTTCCCAGGGGCGTAGCCAAGGGGGGGTTAGGGGGGTCATAACCCCCCCATGAGGAATTTTTTGCCATACAAAATGTATATTCTTCACTACATTGTCACACCCACGTATACATATATATGAGTTGTAGTAGTCGTAACCCCCCCCATGAAAAATTTCTGGCTACGCCCCTGTGTGTTCCTCCAAGATTTCAGTAGGTCTGTGAGCGGTGATAAGCCTTCCGCCTTCCTTAGAAAGCTCTTGTTATTAGGTTTTCCTAAGAATGTAATACATATGAGCCATAGGTGTATATCGGGGAGACAGAGGGGGGCACGTGTCCCCGTCTCCCCCAACTTCGTCGCAGAATCTTTTCATTTTAAAAATTTGTTTGACGCGTTGTTTTAACCGCTCCACTTAAAAATGCGAAACTCCAGTCTGCGTATTTACAATATATTTTTTAAAAATTGTCCACTGTCAAGGTTGTTTAATTTAAACGTTACTTTTTTAAGCACTGGTTTAAACAACCTTTCTCATTTTCAATCTGTTGTACTGGTTTTAAATACTTCCTGGCTAAAAGGGTTTCTTTAGAACTTTAATTAATTAATTAATTTTAATTTTTTAATGCAATACAAAATACTTTATGCAAAAAAGGTTTTATTTGATGAATAAAGGTGAATAATCTTTTAACTTTTCATAATTACATAACTCTCACGTGTTTATATTAAGTTATATTACTTAAGTTACATTAAGTTATATTATAATAGATTTATTGTTATCCTACTTATTGTCTTTTAATCATATATGAAGTTCAATGTTTGATAATTTACCTTTGAACTTGTATATCGTCATTCTCTCGTGTTTCAGCATCTTTTTTAAATGCTTGCTAGTAAAATAAGTATAATAGCTTAATAATGAAGAGAAAGCTTTATATAGGTTTATCTTATAAAGCTTTAAAAAGCATTTCTTTAATCGTATACCTTTTACGTCATAGTATGATTACTTTTTACTGATTTCATGATAATTTAGTAAACGGTTGAAGTGTGTAAGTCCAGGAATCTGGGCTACCACGCGCCTGTTTTCTCCAGATGTCACGTGAATACGCGTTAGAACCCCTTAGAAAGTCCGCCTACCGAGGCACTCCCATCCTTGGCAGATCGCCCTAGCGTACAGTTGCCGTAATCACACAAGCAAACCCATTTTTTCTTTTTCTATCTTTTTTTTTTTGGGGGGGGGGTGAAGGAAGGAAGAGTTTTTAAGTATGTGAAATCCCGTGCATTTTTAAAGTCCCCCCTTTAAAAAGCAGACCCCACCCCCCGAAAATAAAAATGTGTGGGCACCCATGGTGACATTATTTTATACATAACTATTCGCAAATATCAGATTACTCTAAAATTTAAGTCAATCAAAGGCACATATCTCTCATCTACTGAATGTTTTGATGCTACTTTATTTTACTTTTTTTGTACTGGCATGTATACAATTCATGTCACATTATATATAGATGTCACATAAAACTAGGAAATAAAAATGATTTAAATATTTCAGCGGAAAGAAATCAACTTATTACGTCTTAAAGTTTCATTAAAATTTAAATAATTCACTTGAAATCAATTAAGTTCTATCAGCCCTTGCAAATTTCCTTTCAAATAATTTAGTATGTTTTATTTTAAAAATTCTTAATAAAAGAATTTTATCTTTTATAAACAGAATAATCGGTATAAAATTAATTTTTAAAAAATCTGATAAAACATATTTACTATCACAAAACTTTTGAATGTTTCTGCTGGATATAATATATTCTTAAATGTAAAACAAAAGAAATTTGGTGCGTCTACTTTTGATTGAATGCCATTCTCATATTTTATCCAAAACGAAGCAAGTTTATGTTCAATATTTAAATAAAAATTATTGTTCTTAGCTGGGGGAATTCTTTTATTCTGGTTGGCGACCCTTCGCGTTTTTTCCGGTTAGTAACAAAGAAGCACAGCGTCGTCTGAAGAACTACCCCTCAAATTCCAAGAACGCGCTCCTTCGCTACCTTTTGTAGACGCAAATATCCCCGGGCTATCAGAGAATATCCCGAAAAGAGCGTTTATCTTTGATCACTCTGGAAATTATTTAGAACCTTCCATAAAGGGAAGTCGAAGACGAAAAGAAAACGAGTAAAAGAAATGTCCCTGGTCAATACCTGATTAGAAAATAGAAAACGTAAAGAAATTCCTTGTTGAATATAAGAATGACTAAAAGTAAACTTTAAACTACAACAACAACGGAGAAGACTGATTACAATTAAAGCAATTGAGCTTTAATTGTAAAACTTAGCTTACAAAACACCAAACAATGTTGCATTAACGTAAAGTTGTGTTGTTGAGATTAAAAATTATAAAGTATTGAGACGAGTTCAAGTTAAACTTTCCTATATAAGAAAAAGGTTAATTCTCTAATAATTCCTGTAAAATAGACATTTTTATCTTTCATCTTCTTATTTTTTTTTTCTAAAAGTACTTTGGCTTAGCTGTAAAATTAAATCTGAAAATTATTTTTAGTGGTTTGTGTCATTTTAAATGTTTTCTTTTAATATCTCGTGCATTTTATTTGATTTCATTTTAAATGCTTGAAGATAAATCATCATACTTTTTATCCGTTTTTGTATAACCAACTCCTACCCTCTCCCCCACACACGCTCACAAAAATAAATAAATAAAGCATGAAAAAAATTCTTCTGAACCATATTTTTGTTCTAATTATTTCTATTGGTATCAATCTACAGAATTTTACAGTGCAGAAGAATTCATACAAATAATACATGTTCTATTGCAGAATTTCTTAATATTATTATTAACAGAATTCTATTATTAACAGAATTATTATTAACAGATATATTCTTATTAACAGAATTTCTTTTTGATTTTTAAGATTAAAAAAAAAAAGACTTTCTCTTGAAAATAATTAATTAAACGGAATAATTAAACTCTATACATAACTTAATTCATTAAATTTACAGTAACTTCTCAATTATTTCATTTGGTTGTGTTGTTGAACAGGAACCAGAATTGATAATTCAATCGGTAGTACATAATCAGCCGTACAGATTTAGCATGCACATTCATCGTGTGTACGTGTTATTGTTAGATCCTTAGTCCAACAAACTATCATGGACTGTTTCTACAAATTAATATTAAGTAAAACCAGTATTATTAAAGCTCATCCAAATAATGCAATAATCTAAATATATAAAATAAGAAGAATTTTCCTGTTTGTCTGTATGTTCATTCGCTATAGGCACCTAGAACTTACGTCGAATCTTAACGAAATTTGGCCCACTGGATCATTGAGCGATTTCCTTCTGTGTTCATCATTGCTTCCCGGCACAGGTCTTGGGCCGCAGTGGGAGAAATGATGTGGGGTAACAATGGGGTAGCTGATCACAGAAGGAAAATCGCTGCGTTCGCGTCTTTGCAACGGTGAGAAGCAACCCAGACAGTAATTTTAGAAAAGTTGTGCCTTAACACTCAATGCACCCGCGCAACGCCCGTCAGTTTGTGTGAGTGCACAAAAGGGGGGGGAGGGGGGAAGGCACTCGATATATACTCACGCACTTTAAACCGAATTACAGAAGAGAAAAATTGTTTAAACCAAGAGCTTAAAAATAACCTTGTTTGAATTAAGCAACCCTGACAAGGAACAATTTTTTTAATTATATTTTGTCAAGACGCAGGCAATAGCTTGCATTTTTAAGTGGAATGGTGAAGTGAACGGTTAAAAACGACCCGCCAAACAAATGTTTAAAATAAAAGGATTTGGAAGCGAAGTGTTTAGGGGGGGGGGCTTCGTGTGGAACTTGGCATAGAAAACTCGACATATAAAATCTGCATTGCACTTTAAATCACACTTCTTTTTGGAAAACCATTCCAGATTACCTTAACAATTATGAAAACAAATTAAACCAGCACATAAGCAATTGGCAAATCAGAGACGCTCCTGGCAAAATGGACATATAGTAATCATTTTATAAACTAAAACCATAATGAATTATGCTATTTGAAACATATTTTGATGATATTTGTGCAACAATATATGAAAATTTATTTTTATTCAGTACGGAAAAAAGTTGTATAAAATATAATCGTGCTTTACATTTAAAATTGGAATAACACAGTGGAATAATACAATGCCAAAAATATCACTCTGAATTACTGTAGATATTTACAGACAATTTTTAAAAATACTCAACATTTTCACTTTACATTAAAATAAGAATACTCAATAATATGAAAAATGGAAAAAAAAATGAATGAAATCTAATTCGAAATCATAGTCTACGCCATATTATTTTTAAAACATATATAAAAACTCCACTGCACTCTAAATCACCCTTCTATTTGGAAAATTGTTCCATATTACCTAAACAATTATCAAAACAAATTAAACTAGCACACTAGCAATTGGTAAGTCAGAGACGCTTTGGCTAAATGGATACATAGTATTCATTTTATAAACTAAAACCATAACGAATTATGTTATTTGAAATTTATTCTGATGATATTTGTGCAACAATATACGAAAATTAATTTTTATTCAGAACGAAAAGAGTTGTATAAAATATGATTGTGATGACTAGGGTACGAAGGGTATTTTATTTATAAGCCTTCTTATGATTACCATAGCCCGTTCGTGTAAACATAGTGCTAAAAGTTCTCCTTATTGAATTTGCAAAATATACATCCATCTAATGCAAGGTATCACTGAAATGTGCACATAAAAATTCAAGCTAAATAGTCAGCTTCAAACTTTCTAGCACATATTCATTCAAATTTCAATTAAGAAGTGTACAATGCCAAAAAGTGTTTCTTGTGTACGAAGTCAATAATGAATCAGAATTATTTTCTCAGTTACATATACATATTCTGTATAAATATTAACGCTAAAATAGCTTTAATAATGTTTAATTATATTTTTTTCCTTCTAAATTTTAACGCAGGCCTCTAAAATGGTAGGAGCCCACAGGTGAAAGCCTACTCAGCCTAATGGGTAATCCGGCCCTGTTTAGGTATAGTCCCTCTTTCCCCATGACAGCCCCCTCCTTCCTCCTCTATAATTTTTATGGTTTTGTAGCAGTTACGCTAGTTTGATATTCCATAAATAATAATTTACAAACATAGGTGCTCCATAGAGTGCTTTTACAGAAGAGGGAGGCTATTTGCAAGTGTGGGGTGGAGGTGGGGGTCGAATACGAGTATATGTATCACACGCCCAATTCACACATTTTTCTAAAACCATTTTTTGATTTTGATCGTTTTCTTTCATTGTGAGTTCGAGGCAACTACCCCATCCACCCTTACCTTAATCATGCTCGCTGTGACTCCCCTTTCATTTGCCCTCTATGTATGGATGAATATGGATGAATGCACATATTTACAAAACGGCTGCATATTTTTCTGCCAAGGAATAACGACTGAGCACATAGTCAGAATATTGTGTGCATACTTTAGTGTTGTTATAAAATAAAGTAAATTAGTCAGAGACTAATGGTTTTCTAAAGAGGAATTCTCTTTCAGCAACACAATATGATATGTATGCACATGATCAAGGCCTCTCTGAATTTTGGGCCTTGTCCAAGCTCGGCTTGGGCCCTCGTTTTTTTTTCTTCCTTCTTTCTTGGCGAGATGGTTAAATCTAGGCCCAGGGGGGTCATGACCACTGTGACCCCCTCTGGAACCGCCACTGGCACTACATGCAGCCAAGAGTAGCAAAATAATAAACCGAACAGAAATCTTGCAATTATGAAGCGAAATTCGCCTAAAACAACGAGTCTTCTTAAAGATTTCATGGTTTTCAAATGTTCGTTTCTAAATTTTCGTATTTATGTGTAAACTAACAAAAATTTTTGAAAATCGTAGGGGGGCTGGGAGACAGCTAAGTAGTGCTCAGCCCGCGTAGCCCGCCCCGCCCCCCCCCACCTTTGATTACGCCCTTGATGGGGGATAGAGTTTTATATGTAAAGAGAGAAGATAAGAGCAAGCAATTATAAAATATAATCCAGAAGTTGTGCTGCTCGAAGATTTTTATGAAATCATTTTTTATTTAGCTCTTAACTGTAGCTAAATCAGAAACGTTAAGCGTTCGATATTAGTAAAGTTTTGATAAAGCGTATAAAGAAATGGAATGTAGGAAAAAACGCCGCTGGAAAAAACGCCACCGGTAAAAACGCCGCCGGAAAAAACGCCACCTGAAAAGATATTTGTGTAATAATTTAATTAAATACATAAAATAAATTTCTTTTGTTTTGCAGAAAATGGGGGTGGGGTGGGGTGGAGTGGAATGAGGTATTCAGTTGAATTATGAGGTTTAATGTACTTTGTTTTACAGAAGTGGGGGAAAGCACATGTCTAATTCAATAATTCAATTTGGGCATAATTCGGTAGGCGCTAAGGAGGGGTGGGGGAAGACTTTCCTAGAAAGCTTTTGGTTTCCGTTAATAAAAAAAAAAAAAAAAAAAAAAAAAAAAAAGATTGCCAATTACTTAATAGTAAATGAAACTTTAAGGGGCTATGACTCCAAAACTGCATGCAGGTACTCTGATGACATGGAATTGTTGAGATATCAAAGAAATAAAATCCATAACTGAGATTTTAATTAACACATAGGTGTGTGTGTGTGGGGGGGGGGGGGATAAGGATTTATTTTTTTCATGTTTTAATGTTTTTTTTTTTTTTTTTTTTTTTTTTTTTGGCATATAAAAGACAGGCAAGAGAAAGAGCTTTATCAGATATAAATTTATCTTATAAAGCTTAAAAAAATTATTTTTAACCTTTTGCATTATAATATAAATACTTTCTACTAATTTCGTGACAATTTGGTAAAGGGCTGAGGTGTGTAGGTCTAGGGTTCTGGCCTACGGCGCGACTGTTTTCTCCAGTTGTAACCTGAATAAGCGTTAGAGCCCCTCAAAAAGTTCTCCGCCCAAGGCATGCCTTAATTAAGCAGACAGCCCTCGTGTATATCTTCCTTAATTTAAGGACCTTAAACACAAAATCAAAATAACTTATTTCATCATAACTTACACTGAAGGCAAAAAGTTTTATATTTTTAATATTAAACAGAAGTCATAATTCCTTCCAATTCCTATTAGAGAGGTTATCTTAAAAGCACTGATCTACGGTTTTCTTCTTTAAATATTGATCTTAGACATATATAATTAATTACAAAGTTACTTTATGGTGTCGAATAAAATTTTCAGGAAATTAAATGTAAATAAATACAAACTTTTACTTTTTATATAGCCCTCCTGCAGAAATTCCCAATAAGTAAAATATACTCCCTTGCATTAATGAGGTGATTTAGAAAGTTTAAGATTTCTCATAAGAAGGCTTACAGTTCAAAGTCTGTGAAGGGCAATAAGCTTTTCAGTATCAAAAATAGTAAACATATAATTATTAAAACTATTCAAACAAAACTAATTAATTATTCTAACAAAACTAATTAATTATTCTAACAAAACTAATTAACTATTAATTTTAATCACAGTTATACATAGCCAATATTTACATTTTAAGAAATGAGTTTTAAATAATTTTAAACCATTTTCCTTTAAAAAGTTATTGTTTTTTTCAGTATTTAAAAATTTGTTTAAAAACATTAGAATTAGACTAACATTTAATTTAAAAAAGTGAGTGGGATATCGGGATGTATTTCCCTATTTATTAAGAGCTTTCAGATTTTTGTCGTCAATAAGAAATTAAGTTTATCAATACAAAATTATTTCTCATACAACCCCCCCCCTCCCCGAAAAAAAATTCTGGCTACGCTCCTTTCCTCATCGATTAGCATATGACTATTATGTTACATCATAAAGCTATTAAAAGTGGCGTTTTTTCCGGGTGGCGTTTTTTCCATGTGGCGTTTTTTCCGGCGGCGTTTTTTCCGGTGGCGTTATTTCCGGCGGCGTTTTTTCCGGCGGCGTTTTTTCCGCTCACCAAAGAGAATGAATACTGTCTATATCCGAAACTGTATTAAACATCAATTTTTCATCTATCTCACAAGGTTCTTCATGATTTAAAATCTTCAAACTTAAATTTGACTATCAATTTTCTGCCTTGAATTGTTTTTAAGTCACATTTAAACGGTTTATTTTCAGCATCGAAACTTAATACTGCTGGGAAATGGGAATGTCACAATCGTTTGCAGTTTTGCACAATGGGAAAATCTCCCTTATGGTCAGACGTCTACAGAAGAGTCTGTATCTCACAATAGAATAAAAGTGAAAGCTTTTGCTGTACTGATTTAAAAAAGAAAGATTACATTACATGAGAACGACCCTCCTAAAAAAAAGCGCAGTCTTCTCCCTACTAGAAAGCAATTCCAACATCAATTGTGTCACGGTGTAAAATCTGAAGGGTTCTTGGGGGGGAAAAAACCCGTTTCTTTTTGCCTAGCTATCTGATGGTCATTTGTTTGTGCTTGCGCTCTTGATAAAGAAGGTTGACATCAGTGCCTTACGGCATTACAGGCGCCCAACGTAATTCCTGAATCTCTGTGAAAGAAAAAGCGGAGTGGGAGACAGAAGAAGCTAGCGATACATTCTCTATTTTTAGGATTCTTAAGTTTAACCGATTTGGAGGAAGAAATATGATTTGACACAAATAAGTTGGAGTGAAATTTTTGAAGGGGTCAGCCCCCTGAATAAAAATATTGGGGGGACTGAAGCCCCTTCAAGCCCCATGAAGTCGGCGCCTATGCTTATAAGTTCTTTAAAATTTTTAAAGTCAATCTTCTAAGAGTTTCTGCCATGTCCGAGTGGATAAGGCACTCAAAATGGTAGACCGCTGATCGCACGGCTGTCGATTTAATGGTCTGGAGTTTTGGTCGGTTTTCTCCAAATGTAACGGAAATACACGTTAGAACCCCCCCCCCCAAAAAAAAAAACACACTTTTTAGGCAGATACCCATCGTGCAAGTTTGACTTAATATACGCAATATATACCTCTAAGACAGCTCGTTTGGAGGCCACCTTCTGGATCTACTAATGTCCTATCTCACAAAGCCAAATTTTCCCTTACGCGAGAGGTCTGGGAACGCATTTCTCGTGTAAGTTAAGACTCTAAAGTAATGTGGCTCGGACAATGAAATATTTTGTTATTTTAATTCGATAATTACACAAAGAACTCGAAGCCATAAATTGGGTTGATAAGGCACTATGACGAAGATATTTTATACTATTTCAAATATAAATTTATACGGAATATTTGGACAGGTGGGTCTATTATAACCTGGGGGTAGTAATGACCATCTGAGATTTTAAAAAGCTTTGAAATTTAAATTTACAAAAATATTAATAACAAACAAAATACACATACTTAAGTACCGTGTTTACTCGCGTAACAGTCGCACTTTTTTGACAATTTTTCAGAGTGAAAGTCTACGTGCAACTGTTATGCAGGGTAAAATTTACAACATGTTATTCTAACTAAAGCTATTTTTTCTACTTCAAAACGGGGGTGCGACTATTACGCGAGTAAACACGGTATTATGTATTTCAAAAAAGAGATAAAAGAAAACAAATAAAATTTGATTTAGTAGATTAAATTATATTTATGGAAATGAAGCATACAATTTATGTAATTCTAAATACATACGGTGAAGGAAAATGCAGTTTTGTCCCCAAAGCTTGCGACACCCATGGACCCAGTTGAATGTTTGAATATAAATACTCAGCTAAATCACAACCTAAAAAAATTCAAGTTTTTTCTTTCAGTGAGTTTTAGAATTTATCGTAAATTTAAATATTTTCCATATTATCTAAGTTTTCAGCTTCCATAACTGACACTGCTCCTTAACATTTTCATTTCCATCTACAGATAAAATTTGGAAACATTTTTAACTAAGATTTGCGCAAAAGGTTTCAAAATCATCTAGAATGCCCAAGCGGCATTACTGTTTGGCAAATGATTGGCCAAACATCGCATTGATTGGTATATCATCGCTTCTCTTTAAAGAATATCATTATACTATTGGCCCGAGATCGCGCTCCGATGCTGAAATTTTGTCCTCGGAACATGACATGGGCAACTCTTTGGTATCACATCGCTTAGCGATGTTAAAATCTCGACCTCAGATCGCGATGTTGGCATCTGTTTGGCGCGGCGAGTACCGCCCTGATGAATAAAATCATCGTCGAAAGTATTTGGTTTTTCCTCGACCCCATGTCCTTTAGAAACTTTTTATAGGTGGCGCTCCGAACTTTCGGAACTAAAGAAATTTCAGTGGCATGGCAACTGACAACAACTCAACTTCGTTTGGATGTGATAGATAGCCGACACTTCCACTTGTAAGCAGTATTTGTGATTGTGAACACTCGTGGTAAGTTAATATAGCTTTCATTTAATTTGTATGTATGAGTTTAATTTCGTTAATCTTACGTAACATATATCCCTGATAATGTAGATTTCAGTTACAAAGTTTTAATTTTGCTGTTTTTAATTTACAAATTTGGAAATGACCCACTTGCAGAAGTACTTTATTTTCAACAGGGACAGATAATTCTGTGAGATCTTGAAAGTTTTCTGTCTTTTCCAACATCATTTAATATAAGCTATTGCTTCAAAAGCTATTTTCAAGATCTATGCTAAACAGGGTTAGAAATCAAGATGTTAAAGCAAGGTGCCAGTGGTACCCAATTATTTTTTCTTAGTTGGCAAACTGATCTACTTAGGTGTAATTTTGAAATTTATTTTAGTCCTTCAAATATTGAATCATAGCCAAGTACGAATACTCATTAAAGTTTGGTTAGTAAATATGTAAAAATATGCATTAATGATTAATACTACCAACATTTATGAAGGAGGGGGAGTTGAAATTTCTGGGAGGGAGAAAAAAAATATATCAATCCCATTAGATGTAAGAATGGTTTGTAACTAGAGTACTTTATTTTCAACACTGGAAAAAAAAATCTTATCTAGGTTCATCAATGCTTCAGAAATATTTTAATTGATGGATGATCTGAAAACTTTATTAGCAGGATCTGGTGGTACATCATCTAAAAATCAATAGAATAGAAAAGTATGATGAGGTTACAGTCTTGTTTGCTATGATAGATATTTCTTTCCTTGTTAAAATATTATTTAACTTTCAAATATTTTGTACTTTTGTTATTCATATTAGAGGGCACCCTATTCAATCAAATTTTTTTAAACTATTTTTTAAGGAGAAAAAATTAAATAAATAAAAAAAAGGAGTTAATTTTTACTATTACAGCATTGCAGATTTAACTTAAGTAATGCTAAAAGAAAAATATTTATATTCAAGGTAGATGGTAAAAGATTAAAATTAGGATGACAGCACAGGGCTGGCTCTAAGGAAGCTGGCGCTCTGAGGAAACTCATTTTCAGTGTCCCTTTTAAATCAGTCTAACTCGCTTATAACGAGCCCATATTTAAGAAAACCCCAGATTTAATGATGAGATACTTGGCTGGTACAGTGTTAAGTCTATGGGAGTAACTCTCTTCTAACGGAATGACCATGCTTATATCTAGGAGTATTTTCGTGATAAGTATATAGTACTGCAGATTAAGCTCAGAACAGACACATGGATGCAGTCATTTGAAGCATGTAGGTACTGCACATGTAGTGAGAAAAGACTGAGGAGTTTTGATTTCAAAAGGGGAAATATGCTGTTCTGCTGTAGTTGGTAGATGACAGTGCAGTACCACTTACATGCCTTGTATTTGTAAGATTTCTTTAATTAGATTCTGTGTTTTAGAAGTAACCGAATTATCTGAAAATCGGGAAATTTCTTGAAGTGGGAAGTATTGTCACAAAAAACAAAATTTTCTGAAAAAAATGACAAATTTTTTGGGCAGGGAACACCTGCCACTGCGATTCTTTTGGGCGAGAATTTTAAATTTAGGGTGTGAATTCAGCCATACCACCCTGAAATTCAAGCCTTGGGATCACAAGAGTATTTGTATACATTTTTCATTACATAGATTTCTATGGGTTTTAACCCGGCAGTGCTCTCGCAGGATACAACATACCAGCGACCCTTTTGTTTTCATGTGCCTCCCTAATCTTTTTTTGGAAATAGACTAAACCTGGTCTAACTGACTTTAAGGTCATAACCTTCAAGGGGGGGGGGGAAACTTGAGCTTTGAAATCCTTTGCATAGGTTTTCAGATATTGCCACCCTGGGTGTGTAATACCCTGCGTGAGCTTGTACTAGTATTCTGAGCCACCCTTCTTTTATCAATGTTCCATGCTTATCTTATGAAAATGGATGAGACTTCTTGCAGCTGGTTTTAGGGTCGAAACCTTCAAGGGGGAAGCTTGTAGTCAGATTCTTTAAATTCATATTGAATATTGTCACGTCTGATGAGTCATTCACAGCGCGAAGTCAGACTGTAGTTCTGAATATATAAGCTCATTCTCATATTTTCCTTTGATAATACACATTTTCATAGTTAAGATGAAGAAATGTGACATTTGAGGCATTTATTGGATACTGTGTCTGGATAAGAAAGTATTGGTGAAGATGAAGAATATTATAGAAACCATGTTTCATCCACTGAAATTGACTCAGATTTAGAAGAGGAAGGCTCGGATGAAAAGAATTGTTTTATAAGAAGAGATAAACAGTGTGGAAAAATGAAATTTTGTCCTAATTTTAGTATTTCTGCAAAGAACATTATTGTGAAACTCCCTGGAAATATAAACATTTCTAAAGATGTCACTTCTCCTTCAGAATCTTTCCCGAACATATTCAAAGTTTAGTGAAATGCACAAATATTTTTATTATAGGGATGTAACGGATATCCGGTATCCAGCTGATTTGTCAATATCTGAAAACCATCGGATATCCGGCTTCTCTGCTGGTTATCTGGCTATATACTACTAAAGTTCTATCTATATAAATAAAACAATGTGTAAACTGTCCGTTAGTTTGTCTGTCTGCGTGTCGCGTAGCTCTGAAACGGGTGATCGTAGACCTACCAAATTTTGTACGAAAATTCTCCAAGACTGGTCCCGACACACCTTGAAGCGATTTTTTTCAAAATTCGAATTAGAAAATGTTTTATTTTATGTTTTGCCCGATTTTTAGCGATTTTTCTTGCGTAATACATAATAACGCTGGTAATTCACACTGAATATGTAAATACACGTTTAGTGCGAGATATCCGTATCCGGCAACCAAAGGAACTTCGGATATCCAGTATCCAGCAAAATCAATATCCGTTACATCCCTATTTTATTGAATCGATAAAAGAATGTTTTTCCTGAGAAATTTATCTTTACCTTTTGCGTCGATTTTACAATAAAACACCCTTGGGTATGAGATACCCTGCGCAAACTATCCCGTTCCTTTTTGTCACTAGAGCACTGCCGCGTTAATGATATAAACCTACAAAAAGGTGCAAATTATTTTTGTCCTATATTGATTCTCAGAGTTTCCAACTCTCCTGATTTAGGCAGGAGACTCCTGATTTTTCATTGATCTCCTGACAACCTGATTTAGGATACATTTCTCCTGATTTTTGATTATTTGCTCATTTTCTCCTGATTTTTATCATTTATTAAATCAATAATGCGATTTTTTTGAATTTGAAATCTTTTTCTAAGTTTTGTCGTGGCAAGGAACCCTTCTCAGCATTTCCCCCTTTCCTGCAATCAAACTAGTTCCAGGAACCCACGCATGTGTGACATCAAAAAGTTCAGACTCCACTGACAAATGTATAATAGTGAAAGAAGTGCAGCTTCATGTTCTAAAGCATTGAAATTTCTTATCTTTTTCCATCACTCTTAAAAATGATTATTTTTCGTTTGACATTGTTTTGTTTAATCCTTCAATGCCTTAAGAGTAAAAATTGACCCCAATTTTTAACTTTCTACTTAACATTTTTCATGGTACTAAATTTTTTTACAAGCTGACTACCTAATAGAAGTCGACCCAAAATTAATGCTGTTTTTTTTTGTTTTTGTTTTTTTTTCCTGTGGTCCCAAAATATCTACATCTGGAAACAAACAGCACCAAAGATGCTTTTTTCTCTCACTCTCCAAAATGTAGTTTCAGCTGATGCAACCATGATTCAAAATTTAGTTTTTTAATCAAAAACAAGTCTCCTGATCTTTAGAATAAAATCTCCTGATTTTTCAACTTGCCAGGTTGGCAACTCTGAATTCTTAAGAGCTTCTAGATATATCGGCTGTTCATACATGCTTACTATACTATGTTATTTATTAATTTTTATTTTATTTTTTACATTTTTGTACAGTTCAAAAGTAGTAAGTTGCACTTTTAAGTGGCATGCTTTGAACTGTCTTATAGTTTATTTCTGTGTTTTCTTTAGAGAAGATTCATGGCAACATCTTCATTTGCTCAAGTGGCTTCAAAAAAACTTTGAAATTTTTCTGAACACTGAAAAGCCATAGAGTATGTTGAGAGCAGTTAGGGTTGAAATTTTTCATATTCGCCGCTTTCATTGACTTAAGAATTTTTTCGAGAAAGGATGATCTCAAATGCAAGTCAATGGAAATGTTATAAATCATACATTGCTTGCTATAACTGGGGTTTACTAATTAAAAGAGAGTTGTGCTCCTATAGACTTAACATTTTACCAAACAAATATTTCAGATTTCCTCGTTAAATCCAGATTTTCGTCAAATTGGGGCTCGTTATAAACGAGTTTGGCTGTATTGCATATTATCATGCAGGGCGAAAGAAAAAACTAATCTAAAACCACTTATTTATACTATTAAGTTTCTCTTGTAAAAGTATGGTATTTATCCAAACTGCAAGTGTTAAGTTGTAATATTTATTATTACTTAAATACATTAGACATACAGTCAAAAGCCCGAAATTTGGAATGACCTAAAAACCGGACACTTTTAGCATCTTGATTATTATTTTTTTTCCACCAAGACGTTGTTGAATCTATTGCGGACCAAGCTACTTAAATTTTCCACTTTGGCATCTCATAAATGAACACGGCAAGAGAAAGGGCCCGTTTACGTGGAAGAAAATGCGGAATAAAAACCCGAACTTTTGCTGCGCTGCTTTCTACTCTGCTTCCCCTACGTAGGGAAAAAAGTGCGGGGTAGAAAGATTCCTAGTCCAGTGAAGGGTGAATGCAGGGATGATGTTCTTTCCCATGATGCACTGCATGTTTTTCCCTATACTCTGCTTTTACCCGGGATTTTCCGTTTTCCCATGTAAACGGGCCTAAAAACCGGTTCTTCCTGGGGGAAAATAGTGGATGCGCCTTCCCTGCTGTTCGAACAAGGGAAACAATATTTCAACCTGTTCCAGGTCGGTTCGATTAGATATTTATTTTTAGATTTCTTTTTAGACATTAGCAACACTGATCTGATCATCTGTTTGATTCTTCTCGCCCATTGGTCAAAACAGCCGCTGTCCACGTAAGATGAATTTGACAAATTCTTGCGAATATTCGACTGGCTGGTTGAAGCGGTTCAAACAGTGGCATGGAATCAGACAACTGCGTGTTTGTGGGGAACGTGGCTCAGCTGATCATGAGGCGGCAGAACAGTTCATAGAAGATTTCAATCTTTTGATAGCTGAAGAAAATTTGACCGCTGATCAAATTTACAATGCGGACGAAACTTCATTGTTTTGGAGATGTTCCCAGAAAAACTTTGGTGACGGCAGATGAGGAAACCCGAAAAGGACTCAAGGACTAAAAATAACGGCGTGAAGAGAGTGAAGATGGGGAAAAAGAAGAAAAAGTTTCAATCGACCAACTTTTGAGTTCGTTGGACGTTTTAATTAAAGGACTGCGACAAAGGGACTTTGCAACTGCACATGAAATAATGACTGTTGCATTAATAAAAGATAAAGTGTTAACGGAAAAATCAAAATTAATGCGTCAAAGAAAAGTTACCGATATGTTTAGCTCAATGTAGACTTTTTCTTTGTAAATAAAAATTTTGGAATATCAATTTGTTTCAAGCGTTGTTATTCTTGGTTCGCGGCACCTCTGGAATTTGCGGCCGAAAGGTAAGTGATTAAATTTTCAATTTTAATGCTCAGATTTCTTAAGAAATCACGCCCTCGGGCAGCGTAAGCTAGTTATTAACTGAAAAGGTGTTCGGAAAGGAGATGTCAGGTTTTTTTTTTTATTGCCGTAAACCGGAAAGTGACCTAAAATCCAGAAAAGTCTGATATCCGGAAAGGCCGCATTCCGGATTTGAGACTTTGTACTGTATTTATAAAAGGATAACAAGTGATCTAATAAGCTTTTTTTCTCAATACAGGTTTCAGTTCTTAGCTGTTGTTAAAATGACTAGGTATGCATGACAGGCAGTATTTTCTTTATTTCTTAGTTATTCAATGAAACCCTGATCAATTGTTCCCACATTTATTTTCCTGTATTAATCATTTTATTTCTGTTCCCTTCCCAAATTGCAATTGAAAAAATCCGCATGTAATTTTGCCACAGCCATTGTGTTTATGCGTAAATGTTGTTTTCTTTATATTTTGACAACCTGCATGTTTTCCTGCATTCACGTTTTCTTATGTATCCCATCTGAAACTTCGTTCTATTGTACTTAATATTTTTTTCATTATTATGCATCAATTTTGTGATTTAAAATGAGCTTGTTTAGTGACCTCTCCCGTAGGCAGATCAGTAGAAATATTAAGAGGAAAGTGGATTTACATATGAGAGAAATCTCATGTGTTGAAGAAAATGACTTGCCCTGCTCCCATTTAATAGCCCCTAATAAATCTTCCCACTCCTCAGGATTTCTTAATGCTAGCTGTGATGATCTGCCTACTTACCATCATGTGTCTAAAAGACCAAAAGCTTCAAACCCTTGTGACAGTGCAACCCTTGATTCATGCCTTACATACACAGATTCTTCAGTGTCTGATTCTGAAGATGCTCCAAATTTTAGTGGCACTGATAAAGGGACTCCTAATTTTAGTACCACTGACACTGATGGTGATTCTGTTTCCAGGTGTGGGCAAAAGTCAGAAAATGATTGTCTTATGAATCAACTTAAAGAATGCTTTATAAAGCACAATGCAACTCATGCTTTAGTAAATGATATTTTGGAAATATTAAAACCTTATCATTCTTTACCTAGTGATGCTCGGACATTATTAAAGACTCCTAAATGTTTAAATGTAAAGCCAATCACTAATGGTGATTTTGCTTATTTTGGCTTAGTTCAGGAATTAAAAACAAAATTAAAAGAGGTGTGGTAGGAGAAACAACCAAATTGAGTTTAACATTTAATATAGATGGTTTACCACTTTATAAGAGTTCTAACTTACACTTTTGGCCTATCCTTTGTAGAATTGAGGAAGCAATTGACAGAACACCTTTCACTGTTGCTATTTTTTGTGGATCTTCAAAGCCAGGCAGTGTTGATGAGTTTTTTTCAGATTTTGTTGATGAACTACATTGTGTTCTAAATGATAGTTCTAGTACTGGCTTTGAAGTAAATGTCAAAATGTTTGTTTGTGATGCTCCTGCACGATCATTTGTAAAATGTGTAATTGGTCACAATGGATATTTTGGCTGTGAGAAATGTAGGCATAAAGGAGTGTGGGTTGATAATAGAATAACTTTTTCGAATTGCAATGCAACAAAACGGGAAGATGCTGAATTTTACCAATTTTCGTTGGATAATGACAATAGTCATATTCAACGTAGATCCCCTTTATTAGAGTTAGGTTTTGGTTTAGTAACCCAGTTTCCGTTAGATTATATGCATCTTGTTTGCCTTGGTGTTATGAAAAAGTTATTAATTAGTTGGTGTAGGGATCCAGACAAAAAGAATCGCATTTGTAGTAGAGATATAGACATAATCTCAAATAATCTCATTGCCTTCAGAAAAAATATCCCGGATGAATTTTCAAGAAAACCACGAAGTTTAAGAGAGTTAGAAAGATGGAAGGCTACTGAATTCAGATTGTTCTTGATATACTTGGGGCCTGTTGTTCTGAAAAGAATATTGCCATCTGAACGCTATAAGCACTTTCTGTTGTTACATGTAGGCATCAAAATACTATGTAATGAAGAAGCAATAAATGAGAACATAACATATTCAAAACATATATTAATGAATTTTGTAGAACAGTGTAAATCTTTATATGGGGATACCTTTATTACTTATAATGTTCATAGTTTAATTCATTTAGCTGATGATGTTCAGACTTTTGGTGTTCTTGATTCCTTCAGCGCCTTTCCATTTGAAAATTATTTAGGGAAGTTAAAAAGACTGCTTCGAACACCTAACAAACCTTTGCAGCAAATATGTAAGAGGATAGGTGAAATTGATGGACTGACTTCTTGCCTAGCTTCAAAAGTGTCAGATTTTCAAGTTGTGAAATCATCCAATCATGAGGAAGGTCCAGTTGCAGGCTTAGAAGGTTTGCAATATAAAATTGCTAAAAAAGAAGGCCTTTCTATAAAATGTAATGATAGCAATAACTGTGTCATTTTAAATACTGGTAAAATAATCCGTATTGAAAACATTGTTCAGACTTCTGATAATTTGATGATTATTGGCAGAAAGTTTAGATCAAAGTCAGATTTTTTTTCATATCCATGCGATTCATCAGTCATAAATATGTTTTTTGTTTCAAAATTAAGTTTAGCATTTAAATCCTATTCAATTTCAGACATAAAAGCTAAAGGTATTTTATTACCATATCGTAATGGATTTATATTTTCTCCCCTCTCGCATTCTGCTGATTAAGAACATTTGAAATATTTAAAAGGTTAAAAACTCATTAAAAGCAGTCAGTAGCACTTTCGGTGGCGGCCACCACCTTCCCCAGCTTTGGTTTCAAAATGCCTTGCTCTCTTCCTCAGTATATCGTTCCATCCCGGATCTATCTGTGCATACGTCATGTCATTTACAGTGCCATCTATGGTTATTCTGCAAAGCTTCCATGTTTATGGCATAATAGTTATGAACAACAACATGGAAGCTTTGGAGAAGATGATATAAACATGGAAGCTTTGCAGATTATAACCACAGATGGCGCTGTAAATGACATGACGCATGCGCAGATAGATCCGTGATGGAACGATATACTGAGGAAGAGAGCAAGGCATTTTGAAACCAAAGCTGAGGAAGGTGGTGGCCACCACCGAAAGTGCTACTGATGGCCTTTAATTCTGTCCGTCCTTTTCTTTTAAATTAAAATAAGAGCATTTGAGTGTAGAGATCTGTGTGACAAGACTCGTCCTAAAACTGTTCTGCTCAACAGGGACCAAGGTTGGGTTTATGACATGACAAGCGTCAAAAACTAAACCATAAAAGAAAGAACAATATGTACATGTAGTTAAATAAGTAATGTTCTGCAGCTTTTCAAACAAAAGTATGGCTACACATTTACTAGAAGTAAACATTTATTTTTGTTTTAATCTAAATACCTAATTGAAACGGCTTTAAAACATCAAATACCATAGTAATTGCAGTCATTTACGTAAAAAATAAAGATCTGAACCTTATTTTCAGTATATTAAAGTTTAAAATTCAAAATAGAATTGGTAAAAAAATTTCACAAATCAAATACAGTGAGTAAGCACATTCTTATAAAGCAGGTAATGCTTTTGTCTGCTTTTAACGACAATTAATAAACAAAATAACCCTGATAGATGTTAACAAAGTAAAAATTTTTGTGCTGATTACAGAGGTTTATTTTTCCAAATATTGATTTATTTATTAATAGTGATTAATTTTCTAAATGTTAATTCATTAGAGAATAAAGTTTATAAGTGTAAAATATTAGTGCTCAATATAGTACAAACTACTTTATAAAATAGCAATTAGTAATTGGTTCATTTTCCCATGCAATATTTGAGGTATATGATATGACTGTTAAAACCATCAAAGATTGTCATTCGTCGAAAACTTGCTTACCCTGAGCAGGACTAAAAGCTTTCCAAAATTTGTCCTCCCTAATTATGTCTTCCCATTTTTGTTTTCCCAGTTTCTTGCGACTCATGTATGCCCGAGTGTTCTGGATGGTTTTCTCTTGCGTTCCTAAATAACTCAGATATTTTTTATGATGTCGGAGTGTTCATTAAGGCTTAATTGCCATGATTGCACCACTCATTTATATGATGTTGGAGCATTCATTAAGGCATAATTGTCATGATTGCACCACTCATAAACCTTTTTTCACCTGCTGTCAGCGTGCTCATTAAGGCTTAATTGCCATGTGTGTCTACGGCAATTTTTTATTACTTTATAGTGTAGCAATCATATTTTATGATGTCGGAGCATTCATTAAGGCTTAATTGTCATGATTGCACCACTCATTTACATGATGTCGGAGCATTCATTAAGGCTTAATTGTCATGATTGCACCACTCATTTACATGATGTTGGAGCATTCATTAAGGCTTAATTGTCATGATTGCACCACTCATAAACCTTTTTTCACCCTTTATTAAGATGTGTTAGTATTCTGTATCTGTATTTTTTCTGTGTTATATGTATGGTGTATCTGTACTTTTTTTCCATATTTGCATGTTTCTCTTATGTTTTTTTGCTAAAGAAATACTTGTACATAGGTAAGCATTTAAGTTTCGTGGAAGCACTAAAGGTAACCTAGATATTAGCGGTTTAAATGTTATTATTGTTTCTCATTTGTGCATGATCTTGTACTGTTAAATTTATTTTTTAAGAGCTTCTTTTAAATTTGAATTTATGTTTAATTTTACTGCCAATTTTTTCATGTGTATGCTAGAGTGTAAATGTAATGTCATGGTTCATGTAAGAAATAAGTAAAATTATATGCTCATTAAAATTTTCCTTTTCCAGTTTTATATCTTAAGTTTAAGGTTTTTTTAATGCTACTTACATTAAGTTTTCTAATGTGGATTTAAAGTTGATACAAGATGCTAGAAAAGGCAGAATTGTATAGATCCATGAATTTTTTTTCTTGTGTTGCATTATCGAAGGAAAGAACAAATCTTAAATATTTTTGATTTACTTCTTTTAGTTTTGGAGTTATGGGTGGTCAAAGTACTCCAGATGAGTGACTTAAAATTAATTTAGAGCCATTCTTGCCACTTATTGTCTCAACTGGGACTGGATCAGAGGTGCTTCGGAGAATTTTTCCATTTTATTCTATAATATACCTTGGATATAAACATTTCATTTGAAAATGGTCAGAGCCCCCAAATACCCCCAATTTCATAAAAAACACAGTCTTAAGAATGCTTTAAATCTTGGCTCGGATGTGATACAGAAAACAATTTTGCACAGTGCAGCTATACAACTTCATATAAAGTAAATTCAATGTTAAAAATTTTTGAAGGCCCCATGCTAGGGGCATGGTCCTTAGTACTAATTTATGCAATTTCGCAGCATTGGTACAGCTGAAGCAGACTTCCAACAGGAGAACTATTGGCATGGAGATGTAGTATCAACATAGTAGTTTCATATTATGAAAAAACATTTTTTGAAGGCACAACTGTTTCCAAGAAAAATTCCAAAAAGTACCTCCCTAGTTTGGGACATTCCACTGGCACACAGGGGGGCATTTCGGTGTTACTTTTAGAAGTTTAATCGACTGTAGCAATATTAAAAATTTAACTTATCCTGCATGCATGACAAATATATCCTCCATATATCACAAATAGTCTTTTACAGGGGCACTCATAAGAATTACATTATGCTGAATGGGGATCTCTGCAACTACTGAACCGATTCAAAAAAATTTCACTGATAGAAAGCTACACTATTCCCGAGTGTTATAGGCTACCTTTCAGCATGCAGCATAACTAGTTCTTTTACAGGGACACTCAAAAGAATCCTAACACATTAGGCTATATGGATATTCCTTGGATAAGGCAACACAAGAAAAAACATTCATGAAATTCTGAGATGGTGATGGAAACTTTTCTTTTTTTGACCAAATTGCTCTTGCAATACCTCTTAATTATATTACTTTCAATTGTCGTTAATTTTTCTTAGTGTTCATTTCTCACATATTAGGAAAGCATATATTCCAATTATGTAAATATTAAGTGTAGTCATGCTTATTGTTCCAAAATAAAATAAAAAGTTTGTACAAACGAAACTTATTTCATCTATTTATCGTGCCATATTAGTGGTGTTACTTATATGAATCATGATAGTATGCATGTGTGTGTGCATGAGTGAATGAGTGTAACTCTGCCAATGCCGGTCCCCAGCCCGGGTATAAAAGACATCTTAAGTTTTTCCATTTTCAGAAATTAAAATCAATTTTCATGTATAGATGGTTTTTTATTTATTTTCTTAATATGTTAGGTTTCTAGTAGTGAAGTTTATTGATGAAAACACTGTAGATGTGGTACCGGAGACTTGGGTGGTTGGAGATGACTGTTTCTGGCCACCCAAGGCATCCACAAAGGAAATACAAAAGTTGGTGCGCCAGCTGGCAGAGCCAGCTAGAGACTGGCTCCAAGTTAAAGTGGAGATTCTGGGATCAAGTGGTAAATCATATTAATGCTGTACTTATATATGAAAAATTTTAATAGGAATATACTCATTTCATTTAAACTCTTTAGGGAAGTACGAAAAAGCCGTCAAGAAATGTAAAAAGGCAGAAGTAACTTCAAATTTGTCTGAAGATTCTCTGCTAGAGTTTTCCCAAAGTAATATTTTTGTACAAAAGACCTCTTTCTAATATAATTCTACATAGCTGTTGAACAATTATGATTCTAATAATTTTGCTTTTAGACAATGTTAACGCCAATTCTTCATCAAAGCAATTCAGTCTCCTCTCTTTCTCCTGGGCCATCATCATGTTCCTGTTCGCATCATGCGGCGAATTGTGCTAGTAATAACTTTTTAATAAAAAACAATTTTGCAAAAACTAAACTTTTTATTTATAATTGATTTTTTTTTCTAATATTAATATAGAATTTCAAGAGAGTGTTTTCAGAATTTTGGAATCAATCCAGAAGGAGCAGAGAGAAATAAGGAGAATGGTGGCACAGGTCACCCACATAACTACAAAGACTGACCTTCCAGAGGATGTCCCAAAAATCCCAGTGGACACTCCGGAAGAGCTCCAGCAATTGGAAAATTATTTGGAAGAAAAAGATAAATTTTCACAAGTTGTAAGTACTTCATTAGTGTTATTGTTTTGGAACTGATGCAGGTGAAATTTTGGACCATTTCATGGTCCCATGCACAAATACAAATTCACTGCATGACTGAACCATGTGCCATCAAACATTAATTTTAGCATAAAACCAGTGGCGGCTCGTGATAAAAAAAAATAGGTGAAGAGCTTGATACCAAAACATTATGAAAAACACCCGATGCAGCCATTAACATGGGCGCCGGCAGAATATTTCCCAAGGGGGGGGGCAAAGACTACTTTAACGTACAGTTCCCATGTTGAAATGAGCAAAAAAGCAAGGGAAAACACTGCATACAAAAATCCAGGGGGAGCCATCGCACCCCTTGCCCTATGCTGCTGGCACCCATGGCCATTAAGCATGGTAATTAGGCTGTGGCACAGGCCTTTCTGCGGAAAGAAATTTTTAATCTTTCAGCGATGCATTAATTCCTAATGCCTCCATTGGTCGACCCAGGGCCCGATTAATCTTTGAAGTGAGGGGAAACTCAGTCTCATTTCAGGCCCCCCTTCCCCTTTTTGTTTGGATTAAGTAAAGTTTTTAATGATTTTCTTTGTTAAAAGGATATTTAATTGATTTAATTAGTTCTAATGATTTTATTTGAAAAAAATATTTTATTTTCATAAATTTGAAATTTACCTTAGATAAAAATGTTATTCATTATCTTCGCAATAGTTTACTTAATTGTAATGAGATTTTACAGTATTTTTAACAGGGTTGCCACTGGTCAGGGAGAACAGGGAAAACCTGGAAAAGTTAGGGAATTTCATTTTGGCAAGAAAAGTCAGGGAGAAGTCAGGGAAAATTGCAAATTTTAGCCCAAAACCTGGAAAATAATGTAATTTGGACTGGAAAATCAGTGTTTGTAAACAAACAACGTTTAACCTTACTTTGGGAAGCTAAAAATATCAAAGAAAATATACAAAGTTGACATCATAAACATAAAAAAATAGTCTGGATTTTTACCACATGATGGTCTGGAAAACCTGGAAAAGTCAGGGAATTTTTTTTCAGAAATCGAGTGGCAACCCTGTTTAAAATTACTGTAAAAAGTAAACTAAAATCATTTCCTTACTACTGAAATATTAAACTGTATTTAGTCATATTTTTCATGAGACATGGGGCTTTTTTCGGGAATTCTTTGTTCGTTTTGATGACATCATAAAAATCACAACATGGAAGTTCAGAATTAATTTTGACCTTTAGATGATTTTTAACATTACATATTGAAAGTTTAACCCTTTCTACCGACCAAATGTTCCTGATAATAGAAAATTTTGTCTCAACTGGAACAAATGTCCAGAGTATAGACATCGCAAACTGAACTAATTTAATGTGTGTTGAAATGATGATGATGATGTGTTGTTACATGGAGTATCAAGACTTCTAAAATACCTAAAAAATAACTTTCCACTTCTCTTCATTAAAAATCTTTACAATAACTTAGAAGATCATTTAGAAACAAAATTTTGAATTTTTATCAGTTTTACAGTCATTTTTGGGCCCCCTTCAAATTATGAGGGGAAGCTTAAGCTTCTCGAGCCTTTTCACTAAGGCTCTGGGTCGACCACGAGAAAGAACATCTCTTTTATCGTCATCATTCCACCGACTAAATGATGTTTGTAATACATTACAGACTATATCATTTACAGGAAACATAATGAAGGTGAATAAACAGAAAAGAAACTATTATTATCATTAAAATTAACATAAGAAACTAAAATTTTCAAAAGACAGCAGTAAAAATCTCATGTGTCAAAATCTCAAACAAATCACGTGGTTTCATTTTCCTACACAAATTTGTTCTTGGAGATGTACTACGCTAGGTTTTCTCTCACTTGAAGAGACAGACCGTTTTCTGATGGATCTCTTCACCTGACAGAAAGTAAAGCTGAATGAAGCGTCTGAGGTTACCATGGCAACCCCCCAATAAGTGCAGTAGAAGAGATAATTTTTCATTAGCACTTCACAATTCACCCCATCAGAGCCCGCGTACCACGTGACTCTAACAATGGACCAATCGTGACACAAGTCTTTGGCCGTGCGGCAAGGGGAAGGGAGGGAAGAGAGTTTGGCTTCACTGATAGTAAGAGCATGATTTAGCACATAGTTTTATGGCAATTGGGCTTCCATCGGAATTTTAAGTGTATTCTTACAGACTAAATTTGAAAAAGGATTATGGCTTGCTTACGTTACACAATTTTCTGTTACTTACAATACTTGGTGAAGGGGCACTTCACCTGAAAAGCCGCCAGTGCATAAAACATTAAATACCAGATACATCAGTGTTGTACTTGTGTAACATACATAAAAATAAATGCTATTTTAAATATTATTAGTGAAAATGACAGTAAAAAGGAGTTAAAATTTCTCCTCTCCTGCAGAAAACTCTCTTGGCAAGTGCTCAATGTATTCCACTTGCCCAAAGTTTACTCAAGTTAAATTTTCTGCCTTTGTCAACATATACTAGATTTGTTTTGTATTGTTGAATACCCTTAGAATGTTTTGTGAAGAATATATTTTTATACGACAAAGTATGCAGTCATTTTAATTTGATAAACGTGAAAGTTTTGTTTTAATGTGCTCTGGTTGAAATGTAGTTTAAACAAATACATTGTACAACAATCATGTCCCTGGCAAATCAATGTATTTTTTCAGGTTCCAAGATGCAGTTGTTTTTTAGACTGGGAAGCTATTTTGGAGTGCACTAATTTATCATAGTTGCCAACTCTTCGGAATTTTCCAGAAGATTTCCCACCACAAGCTGTAGTTTTATTTTACATTAAAATTTTGGGCTAATTTTAAGCTTCACTCTCAGGCCCCGCAACAACCAAGATCCCTTTCCGATATGTGTCCCTGGAAAGGCTTGGCCACCTAAGACCAAGTTCTTTCTTGCTCGACACAGAATTTATTAGTAGTTTTACATCTATTAAGGCTTGAGAACTTAAGAAGAGGGGTGACAGTTAATCTGCATAATGTATCAGTGTGCAATGGGTTGTCGAAAGCAGTTGCAATAAATCTTTGTTGCATTAGCACAGTAAAATATCTCTCACATTGTGCTACTCAAAAGGGGAGGTTATTGAGTGGCAGCAAATGTGTTTAAAATTCAGGCACATTTCAGAGTTGAGGCTTACTTAAAAAATATTTCATAACATTGATTTGGTAAAAGCTGCGAGTAAAGGAGGGGGCATTTTTCAGCTGTTTTGCTGGGAGTCAAGAGGTATAAGATTTTTGGTAAGTAAAAATTAGTGGTGGGAAAATCTGGAAGAGTTGGCAGCTACAGTGTATTCAATTTAACTAAATAAATTTTTCTTTTCTGTTTTCAGTGTTCTTATTTCGGAGGTGTTGGTGGGGAGACCTGTGCCAGCCTAACGAGAAAAATTCTTTCATCTAT
>JAWZYV010016427.1:0-43193 GCA_038373885.1 Cheiracanthium punctorium
TTGCCATCTCTTTTCTTTACTAGACCATCTCTAGAAAAACATCCTGGCTCTCCGAGCAGGCACAGAACTGCTGGGTGTTCATGGATCTCGCAAGTATTTTTGCAGTGTCGTTTGTTGAGGTCATACTGTTCGACTCTTTTACACTGGCCTTAGGGTGGAGCGAAAAAAATCTTTATTTCAAAATTCACACTGTGTGAGTCATTAAATGGTGTCAAACTGATAAGAACAAATTGTTTCCAAATTTCAGCTCAAAACATCTTAATCTTCAGGTTCCACAACTCAAGCAGATATATTTCTAGCTTATTTTTATTAAAATAATAATGTTTAATCAATTAACTGAATAATTAAACATTGTTATTGTGATTAGTTACATTAGATATGTGTTCATTATTATATTGCTTCATTAATACGTTATTATCACATGTCAGTGCTGGAAATCGTAGATTTAGAAGCAGACGTCGACTTAGGATCTGATTCAGAAATGGAATATACCTCAGAAAATGATGGCGGTTTCGTTAGTCAGGAAGACAAATGTCGGAAAACGACTGACGTGAGATTCCCTAAATCTCCAAGACAGACCAACTTCCCGAACTAGCCGTTGTTCTTGATAGAGCAGATGTATCGGAGTATTAATTATTCAATTATTGAATTAAAAGTTGTTATTACAATAGAAATTCAAAAAAGACTAAAAAAGACACTAGGGATATATTCGCTTTAGGTGTGGAACCTGAAGATGGCTATAGTTTGAGCTGAAATTGAGACAATTTGTTCTTGTCAGTTTCGCACCGTTTAATGACTCAGGCATTGTGAATTTCGAGAAAAAGTTTTTTTCGCTCCACCCTAAGTACACTAAAAGAATTGTAGTTTCTTGTACTGTAATTGTTCTTTTAGCTGACAGTGTTTTGCCCATCAGTTTAAAGGTTTATTTACCTATTGTAATGAATATTGTAATGAATTTCATGCCATCAACTGAAGAACCGGAAAACAAGGAAGATGAATTTATCTTCTAGGAGCATTCAGCTTCCAGGAGCGGAAAGATAACATCGTAAAATTCTCCGAGATCAACGAGGCGAAATTTGGATTCAATGTTTCAGATCTGTGGACCCACTCTGATTGTACCAGAACAGGAAAAAGATTGTCTGCTACTTTTGTAAACAGACTCGAAGCAGAAATGATTTGAACATAATTCTTAAAATATGGATTTATGTTTAAAAATAACTATGTTTCATGAAGTATAATTAGTTTTTAACAGTTTAAAGCACATATTCTATATTACCGGGCTATTTCATATAAACCTCCATTTGTAAATTTTCTTTAAAATAAATTTTTCTATAACAACAAAATAAATAATGTCTTCCTTTACAACTGGCATTTTATTCAAAAACCGGTAAAGTTATATTTAGAAATGTAACTGGTATTCCATAATACCCTCCTCTCCGCTACACTTTTTTATACTACGTCATTATTTTAAAATGACCATTTGTTACAAACACCGTGTTTAAGTTTCAAGGCATCAAGTTTTCTCCTGTTATGCTCTATCTAGTGATTTCCATTACAAGAACAGGTACAACGGATCACACCGGCCCCGGGAAATATATGTATAAGGCGGCCTACTTATATTTTATGAACACACTTGCCAGCGCATTATATCTAACTAGCGGCACCCGTGCGAATAATTCGCACTAAATAAGTGTGATGATATCACTTTGCAAAATTACAAAAATTATTTATTTTATTTATTCTTTACAAGATGGCCGGATTCTTGTGTAACGAAATCAATCGCAAATCGCAACAAACAAAACTATTGCACCCATCTAGCGAGAGGTTCTACATTCACGAGCAATTTCACTTCCAAAGCTTAACACACGAATCCCGCAATGACGTCCTATTTCATATGCGCGTTGGCCTTGCACTAACTGCGACTTTCACTGGTAAACTAATGCTAAATGTACAAAAACCACTACTTCGTAACTCCTAGAATATCACCTCTTCACGCAAGTTTTTTCGCAAATCGCAATACTCAACAGCTATGACGTTTCTATTCATTACGTAGAAAAACGTAAACGATTGCTAGAAATGGTGCGTTATCGCCGTCATTTGGAATGGGCACCACTTCTGCATTCCACCCATTAATTTACAAAAACAAAACCAATAACAAATTTTTCAGTTGTTGATGCCGGTAGAGCAAGCAATTCTCTATAAAATGATATAAAATTTAGGTGGAGTAACTGTGAGGTTTTTTCTAAAAAGGGAGGCAAACATCTTAACCTTAGCGCATTAATATATATGATTATTTGAAAGTTATCGGCCCATCGGTAAATTTCCTGGCTTCCCGATAGGCGTATCCGTATGATCTAATACAGTTAATGTACGACCACGGATTCCGGAACAATTTGGCCCAGTGCCAAGATCCTAAAAAAGGAGGGGAGTGTAACAGTTTAATTTTCTCTTTGCCATCTTACGCATAATAGTATAATCTCATGAAAATTAGATTAGTTTCACCTACTACTTTTTTGATAAAAAGTCCACTTTTGCGAGAAACCGGATTTATATATGAATATCGAATCCATACTCGGGCTGTAATTCGTACACGCTCATGCTTGCATAGAATTTTCAGAACAGCTTATCTTACCATCGCACAGATGTTCCGGTACACATATCCCATGCCTGTTTCTGAAATAGCCTGTTATGCAGTCACATCCTGGCACGCAGTGCGGTTTGCTTCCTGGCGGATAGACACCTCTGTCCACACAGGTGTTGTATTTGTTCACACATCTTACATACTTTTCGTTTTGCGGACATCTGTCTGGCCTACACTGTCCATAAATGATAGCTGGAATGAAGAAAAAAAAATTTAAATTACAACTTGTGAATCTTCCAACTTCTAAAGTGACTGATAATATTCTCTCTGTATATGTGTGTGTGTGCGTCTGTGAGTATTTATGTATCTATGTACGTAAACGTGACTTAAAAACTGTAAAAAAAAACTACAAAATATCTTAAAAGTTAACCTTTCTGACATAAAATAATTCATTATGATCTACTTCCTTATCATATTCTATAATTAATGATATGTAAATTTTGCCTTTTTCGTAAAATTAAACTGTCTGTCTCATCACTAAAATAGTTGAATGCGTGTCTAAATTCTCCAGTTTTAAATAGTTTTATTTTGTAAAAGTAAAGTTGAGGTGACGTCATAAATGAAGGCAAAGTGATGACGTCAATGCTTCCGTTCTTTGGCTTTCTTTGACTAAGAGGTGTAATATATCCCAATTACATGGACCACAGTTTCGCTAACATCCTTAAGTTTGGCCAGCAACTGTCCAAAGGTTGCCCTTTAGCAATTATTGACGACGCTGAGTTTAACTGAAATTTTCATAACAGAACTATAAACCTTTCAATTCCACGTCTTTTTGCTCTTCACTGTTTCGTGGATCTGTCAATTTGTGTTGCACTTTTTCCAAGTTCTGTTATCGATTTATATTCCCATATAGAACGGATTCAAATAAACTCAATTTTTACTTTCCGAACATGTACCATGTAAGGAGAGTATTGTAATCATGAAAAAATTCGACTTCGAGATTTTGATGTATTTACACGCTTTGAAGTCTTCTGAATTCATTTATGCTGTTTTTACGAGATGTATGTATGTGTGTGTGTGTGTGTGTGTGTGTGTGTGTGTGTGTGTGTGTGTGTGAACACAATAGCTACTAAACGGATCATTCGATTGAGCTCAAATTGGACATATATGTTATAAACCACCGTCACAAGACCGGTGTTGATTTGGGTGTGTATAGTTGATTTGGGTGTGTTATAGTTTTTCAACAGGGCTACGACAAAGATTTCTTTTACATTATGGTATATGGGGGGGAATTCTTGAAAGTGCTCTAGCGTTTAAACGGTACATTCGATTGAGCTCAAATTAGGTATATTTGTTATAAACTACCATCGTAAGGCCGGTATAGATTTTGATGTGTATAGGACTTACAGTTTTTCTACAGGGCTACGACAAAGATTTCTTTTACATTATAACAAATGGGGAGAAAGTCTTGAAAGTGCGCTAGCGTTTAAACGGTGCATTCGATTGAGTTTCAATTTGTTATATATGTTTGAATTATTCATCGATTAAAATTTATTTAAATGCTTGGTAATGATCTTAATCGTAAGTCTTCGAAAAGTCGAGTGGAGTCACTCCAGATTTTTTCATCTACGATCGACAACGATCCATGTCGAATTGACAGGAATGGTCTTCGAGAATTGTACTGGATTCCTCGCTATCCGAACTTTTCCCTCTTTCTCGACCCTTCGGGAAAAAACCTTTTGACCAAGACCGCATTTATAAAAATTATTGTGTAAAAAAAAAAAAACACATATGTTAAATTTCTAAGGATATGTGTACATTAATCAGTATTTACAAGAAGGTGGTGAGTCTTGTGAGGTCACTTTTGTTTTCCTTTCCGAACAAAATCACAATATATGAAAATTGTAATAGAGGCAAAAAGTATTCTTAGCCTCCCCTCTGAAAACAAAAAACGTTGAAGTTGTCTTCTCTGTTGAAGCTCCCGCTGGATATGCATTAATGTGGGATTTCTTCAGGTCCGGACTGGTTCCTTAACGGGCCCTCAACTAGAGATTGAAATGAGGCCCCTTACCGCAGAATTTAGAGGAATTAGAATGTTAGGATATGTAATAGATGAAAATTAAGCTTACGTGCTTAAAAACCATATTTAACAGTTTTAAAGCTGTTGAGGCCCAATATTCTTTCGGGGAGCACCTCGCGACGAGCGGTCTGGGGGAGGAGGGGGGGGGGTCCCTTTCTAATCGCTGACCAGCCGACCTGGCCAGTCCGGGCCTGGATTACTTAGTATTAAGTTATGTGTAAGGCACCTGTTAAAAAAAGATGAACGTAACAAACGCTTTTACTTTGATATACACGAAATATTAATAAATATTAATGATTGTGCTTTAATTTATACTATCGCAACAGATCTTTCGATAAACCGTTTTTTATTCAAATCCTCCATGGTTCAGGAGAAGAAAATTGTTCATTCATTTTAACCTCGGAACATGTCAAACTGTGTCATCTCCAGGAGCTATATAGAATCGCACACATTGCGAATAGGACCTAAAGTTTGTGGTAGAGTTTATATATCTCACGCAATTTTTTATTTGTTACGTCACGTTTTTGAAAACACTAAAAGAAATCCCTGTCAGTTCTGTTTGTTCACCTGGTTACTACACCCAGTTATTTTTATAACTGAGTCATATTGAAACTTAAAACGACGTTAATTTTTTCTTCCTTTACATAGGTCCGTTATGGAGGAACGAAATTCTATGTTAAAGCGGGGTGACGCATAAGCCCAAATGAGAACGTAGGGAGACGGCCTCCATCTTCAACTGCACCTGTATGGCATAGTACAAATCGATAGAATATGTAAATTTCTCGGCAATTGATTCCATATTTAAGGCACAGACAGGAAAGTGCTGAATATAAAAGATATCTACTCACCACAACTGATAAGGATCCACCCACAAAGCAGCCTCTCGAAACTCAACATGACTTAGCACTCTTCCGTTACGCGTAAAAGGTCGGCGATTTGTAAGTGATAAATGCAGCACCGCTAACAGACACATATATAGATCAGCTGAGAACAGGTGCGCAAGCAAGAGATGCACGAAATAGCGAACTAATTAAGCAAAAAAGCAATAAAACCTTCCTCTTCATCTTGGTTTCATTGCAAGACAAATTACAGAATTTTAATGACGCATGCATTTGTATGGTAAATTCCATCTGGGATCTTTTTACTTCAGCAGCTTCATCCATTCCTCAGCAGCTTCCTTATTTCGCAAGTGGACATTTCATAGATACGTTGCGAAGAAGAAAAAAAAGGACAAAACCTGTCGCTGAGGTTTTGACTAGTTTTTTAAGGCTGTTATTCTGCGAAACAGTAAAATTTTTGAACAATTTTTTTTAAATAATTAAACCGAATAGATAAATCATTCCAAATGCATCAATTATAAAACACTCTCCAGCATAACCGCACACCGTTGATAGAAGTAGTTCAACCTTTCAGCATAACAAAGGAGCTAAATTAGCTGCAACTTTTCGATGGAGAAACGCTGAACCATGATTTAGCTCATTGATGAAATTAAGCACACATAAATGGTTCAACGCTTCTATATAGAAAGGTCGCAGCTAATTTACACTTTTATTGTGAAATGTTAACTACTATTATTAACAGTGTACTTTTTACGCTAAATTTGCAAATGTACTGTCGCCAGACGTGGCGAGATTTTGCGCATAAACTCAACAAAAGTTCTTTCGTTATTAATGTAAAATTGAGAGACCCTGCGAAAGAGCTCTAAACGATATGTCTATCTCATAATGAAGAGTAAGCTATTAAAAATATCTGTACAGTTATTGTGCTTTTCTCAACATGGATGAATGTCTATAAACTGCATAAACCGTAATGTACTGGAATTCTTTTGTGCTACATACACTTTTTTGGATGGAGGGCCTATTTTTTAAGGATAACATCCCAGAGCGGGCTCACCTAAAAATCGCCAACTGTTTTACCCGCCTGGTCAATTGACGCACACCTTGCGTCACCTGCAAGCTATTCATTATTTTGCCCAGTGTTTTCTTACTTCCCGAACAGGCACCATGTAAGGAAAGTATTGTAACCACGAACAAATCCCACTGTGACATTTTGATGCATTTTTACTTCAGGAACATGTACCGTGTAAGGAAAGTATTGTAACCGTGAAAAAATCCGGCCGTGACATTTTGATGCATTTTCACTTTCCGAACATGTACCGTGTAAAGTATTGTAACCGTGAAAAAAATCGACTATGATATTTTGATTCTTTTTTACTTTTCGAGCATGCACCGTGGAAGGAAAAGTATTATAACCATGTAAAAATCCGACTATGATATTTTGATGCATTTTTACTATCCGAACATGTACCGTCTAAGGAAAGTATTGTAACCATGAAAAAATCCGACTATGACATTTTGATGCATTTTTACTTTCCGAACATGTACCGTGTAAAGTATTGTAACCGTGAAAAAAATCGACTATGAGATTTTGATGCATTTTTACTATCCGAACATGGACCGTCTAAGGAAAGTATTGTAACCATGAACAAATCCGACTTTGACATTTTGATGCATTTTTACTTCCCGAACATGTACCGTGTAAGGAAATATTGTAACCATGAACAAATCCGACTTTGACATTTTGATGCATTTTTACTTTTAGTACCGTGTAAGGAAAGTACTGCAATCATGAAAAAATTTGACAACGAGATTTTAACGCATTTACACGTTCTCAAGTATTTTGAATTCATTTATGCTGTTTATACGGTGATGTATGTATGTATGTGTGTTTGAGTGAACACGATAGCTCTGAAACAGTGTATTCGATTGATCTCAAATTTGGCATATGTATTGTTATAGACGAACCTCGTATGAGTGGTATTGATTAACGTGAGTATGGGACATGTAGTTTTTTACAGGGCTACAAAAAAAGAATTCTTATACATTAAGGCAAATGGACAGAAATTCTTGAAAGTTACATAGTGTCTAAACGGTGTACTTTGGTATATCTTTTACTGAACTCACATGCACATTTTCATCAAAAAGTTGACTTTGACAATTTCTAAATTTACTTTGAAGAGTTTTTGCGAGGCGTCTCACGTACGCACGTGTGTATATTCGTATATATGTATGTACAATCAATCCATTTTGACCAACCATAAGTCCCTCTTGACTAGTTTTCTCCTGACGTCTGTACGTACCTTTGTTTGGATGCATGTACGTAACTCGTATATCTCAAAAATTACTTGTCGTAGAATGTTAAAATTTTTATTTAGGATTTTTGTAACGTTTAGTTGTGTGCCTCAATTTTTGGTCCCAATCTACGGGATAGTTTATTTACAGGGCCGCCCAAAATAGTTTCAATACATAAAGGCCTATGGACATCTTCACTATATAGTGTCTATAATCAGTCATTGTCTAGGCTGTGCCCAAAACCCGCCAACCGTCATCGACCTTGGCGATTTTAACCGAAAAATCGCCCAATTTCGCGCCTAATATATTTAAGTATTTCGCATATCTCTAAAACTTTTACACGTAGAGTGTTGAGATTCTGTATTTAGCACAATTGTAGCATCTAATCGTGTATCTGTTTTTAACACTTTCCAAATGTTTGAAAAGTGTTTATCACTAGGTGTGTCGATCTATGAACACATAAATAACAAGAGCAGGAAAATAAATGATGCCGAATGCACTTATTATAAAACACGCTCCCAACACCACTTCAGCATACTTGTCCTTATCCCCAGACAGCACATAATCTTAAATCAAGCTTGACATTTCCTTGAATTTGACGTATTAATACAAGCTTGACTTTAGCTTGATTTTAGCTTGCAGTGTGCAGTGATGGCGCCATCTGTGAAAGAGAATGGATATTAATATTCTAGCGTTTCTGAAATTTGCTGAAAGTTCGTAAAAGATGTGTTTTATTTTATTACCAGTGCCATATTACCGACAGAGCAAACGGGGCAACTGCCCAGGCCTACAGATTTTAGGGCCCAAAAATCTTACATCTTACACTTTTGTAGTTTTAAAATAAAATTACAAAGGGTTAAAAAAAATTCAGAAGTTAAATATTTTTTTTAATTATAAAGTATGAACAATGAAAATAATTCAAATTTACATTTGTATAAATTAATTTAAACTTATTTTTAATTCTTCGAAATGATCTATATCGATATAGCATACCAATATGTAGGAAAATAACTAACCACATTTATAAAGAGAATTTTTAGCGTTAAAAAATACCAAAATTTCAATTAATTGTTACTTTATGAAATATTTACAAAAATGACTAAACTGTTTGTATTCCATACATGTTAGCAACTATGATATAGAATTTCGAAGTAACGTTTAACTACCTGTTTCTTTGGTTTCAGATTACTTAACACAAAATTTGTGTTAAGAATGGGTAAGATATTTAAAAAGCTTTCAGTATGAACCGATCATAATCTTTTTTTTTGAGGGGGGGGGGGGGCAAATGCAAGGGGCCCATTTTTTTTTTCTTCTGCCCACTTTATGGGTGGTTCCCCATAGAATTAAAAAAAAACGATTCTATATTTTCAAATATGGAAATTCTTCAAAATGAAATACAATTATACTACGAAATTGATTTCAAAATCAGTCGTTTGTCTCGATTTTGACCAGCAGTATTGCTCATGAGTGTTGCGAAAGTTTTAAAACGTGTGTTGCTCTTAAGTTTATATTATCTTCATTTCCCTATTAATAAAATCTCTAAATCGCACATAACATTATTTTAATTTTGATGAATCCCATGGGAAAAAAAAACAAATAACATATCGCCCACTTATCAATCTGGCCAGAAAACGGCTTGATAATTCACTTCAAACTTTAGTCATAACTGCCCGAAGCTTAGTAGCTGAATGGATAGCGCGCTCGCCTACTAACCGAAAGGTCCCGGGTTCTATTCTATCCACGGACACTCGATGGAAACAGAATAAATTAAATTGAAATTTCAGCGTAGAGGGGAAAATACGTGGCAAAGTAAAATACGTGGGACGAGTTCGCCGACCGGCGCCCCGTGTATTTAGGAAATTTTTTTTTAGGAAAATTTTTTAAGCTTGAAATTAAGCTTGCTATGTCAAGCTTGATTCAAGCTTGAAATGTCAAGCTTAATGTAAGCTGGTCAAGTGTAAACTAGAACACTTGATTCAAGCTTGCATTAAACTTACACGCTTGAAATTTTCAAGCTTAGTTCAAGCTTATTGACTTGATAAATCAAGCTTGCTGCAAGTTTGATGCAAGTTTGCTGTGCTGTCTGGGTCGTTGCAAACAGGCAGCGGCAGCGGTTCCCTGTAGATTATTCCGCTAGCGCGTGAAACGGTGGGTCATAGCTAGGCTTGACAACTTTTACACACGGATTTACGGGGCTTTTGCGATTTAAATTCGAGACTTGGCAATGAAAAGCGGGATTCAGCTTACTTATTAGAGAAAGGCGAGAACAACAATCAAACCCTGATTTAATTTTTACACTTTAAATAGTTTTATTGAATATTATGCTTACTACTTTGGCATAATTGAACATTCAACATAGTTAACAAAAGTTAAAACAATTAGGCAAATCAGTAAAAAATTAACATTAATCATTAGGGTCTTCTATCTCTCATCTTTATCATCTAAACAAGTAGTATTATCGGAAAAAAACACTCATAATACTGGTGTTGAACGTAAAAATAAATAAAAACTTTGTGAAAAAACACACATAAAATGTTACTTATAAGTAACACACATAAAATGTTACCTATATTTAATGTGTGTTTTTTTACAAAGTTTTTATCTATTTTAAATAGTATTATCTTTTGCAATTAAATTGAATAAACTTTTTATTTTCTTGCAAGAACAAAAACAAATCCTGTTATCTTTGACATAAGAAAAAAAAACAAAAACATAAAGTGGATATCGATAGAATACTTTTTTAAGAGAAGTTTAAAGTCTTGGAGCACATCTTATACTAAGATTGTTATAATTATTTATTTGAAAAAAAAGGATATATTAAACAACTTTTACTAAAATCATAATATTCTTTCTTTAGAAAAGAAACTTAACGCATACCATCACTTCTGCCGAGATCCTATTTATTTAAGAAAGAAACCTTATGTTTAAAATCTCTTCTGGGCTCATTATAATATAAAAAATATTAAATTACTTATTCCACTAAAAAAAAATCCATAAATGGGACATTTGGCACCTCGCCCATACCTTTCGTGTTCGTGCTTCCTAAAGCCCTAGAAACGGGACGTCTCGGCTCTCACGTGACGGTTGGCAACCCCAGTCACAGCGCAGTATACAACGATCGATTCCAGAAAGCAAAAGTTGTACACAGAAGGTGAATCGCTGCCGCCCAAGCAACGCTGGGAGCGAACAGATTAAAGCCACCAACAAACTTTTAAACGCCCTTGAAAGGTATCATCTGGCTATCACTATTCGTATTTAATTTCAAAGGTACTTACTTCACAAGGACCATTGCGTCGTGAAGACTTTGCGAAAAAAACGGGAGAAGCATTAATAAGGGACTAAATAATGGAACATACCAGACCCCCCTGGTCCCCACCCCCCCGAAATTTAAAATTTTGTTACGAAAGCAATAATAATGAAGCCATTTTGTGAAACATTTTGCCGTTTTCACCTCATGGTCCCCCCCGAAATTTTTGGTGCCCCCACCTGAAATTTTTTTCTGGGTACGGCCCTGCCCTGTATAGTATATATGGCACGTCTGACAACCACTTGTACATGAATAAAGACCCCTTGCACCACAACCTTGCGTGGGAACCACTTTCAATATTTGACGACCCAGAAAAACTAATTGCAGAAAAACTGAATCATGTCGATTTCAGAATACTGGAAAAAATGGCTCATTAGCGTGTTTTATTATCTAAATTCCGTTTAAATTTTTCGCCCCGAAACGACAGATTTCGTTAGTGTACACAGGTGATTTACTTTGGCAATTCATTCGTCGAAAAGAAATCTTCCAGAAAAACTATTACTTGTTTAACCTTCCGTTAGACACGTGGACTACGATCGTAGATCAGGTACACGCGCTCAAAAAAATATTCCAGCATCATTCAAACTATGTCAATTTCATCCTTATAAATAAAACTGAAATTCTGTTTGTATGGACCTATCAGCCTGGAATTTTGCACAGATATGTAAAATAATATAGAATAAATGATACTCCACTTTAAAACTTTGAAAGTCCACCCGTTCCCGGAATGTAAGAGATTTTTTATGATATCCGCGCAGAAAGCTTTCCGTAATTGTAACCCCTGTAGTGAAAAAAGTATGAAATAAGCATCGTGGTTGCCATGTGTTGCAATTTTGCCGAATAAAATGTTTCAAATTCTTAAAGTTAAAATAAAAGAATAATAATGATTTTTTTTTTTTGTTAGTTTATATCTGTAAGGTTATTTTTTTTTATTATAATATCGTGTGCATGGGAAATCAGAGCAGGAATGAAATTTTTTATACGCAAAACAATAAGTATTGAAGATTTCCGAGGCTAATATGTACAATTGTTTAGTTTGGCGAAAAATAAAATGGCTGATATGCCGATTTTGAGAAAGTGAGTTCTAGCGGTTTGACAGTTTTCGGCTTGGCACAATTTACTGAGAGCTTAAGGAAATAGATTTTTGAAAACAAGTGCATACGTTTTAGTAGAATACAGCGTTAAATTTTAATAATCCGTGCAGAAATAATGCAGTTATTAAGGGATTTCAAGTGATCTATCTTCAAAATTCTCGCCAATTGAGTACATTGATTGAAGTTGGGGGAATACCGCCAAATTTCAGAAAATTGAAATCTTCGCATATAGTACATCGGAGTAACGATGAATGAAACGAGTCATAGTTGATAATTTAAAAAATGCGGCTGTATTAAGGGATTCCACTTTTCAAATAAATGCCTGCTTAATGCCTGCCACTACTAAATGCCTGCCACTTTTCAGATAAATGCCTGGCGGTCGAACCATTTCCCATTTTGATTGCTGCTAACTCAATGCTTCGAGTGATTCCCTGAAAAAAACTCTTGCAAAATGGCGGATGTTGACACTTTGGTGAGGCTTAGATTTGAAACTGGATTTTATTTGAGACAGGTATATATAATAACACTGTTTATGTTGGTATGTCTGTATGAGGTTGAAAATCTGCAGCACTGTTTGACCAATCACCATGAAATGTGGTTCACCTAAGTCTTTTATCATGGAGAATGTTTTTATGCTATCCGTTTTCCTCTAACTTGCCACTAGGTGGCGCAGCAGAACGTCGAATTCTATTCCGTTTAGCCGCTTGCTACGCGAATATCGTCCAACCGAATTCGATGAAATTTGGTACACGGGAATATTAGAACACGGAGAATATTTTTCACTATCCATTTTGCTGTAACTTGCCGCTAAATGGCGCTGCAACGCATCAACTTCTATACCGTTTGACCGATCGGCATAATTTTTTTTTATATTTACACATTTGAGCACGAAGAATATATTCTAACTGTGTTCCTTTTGATGTTACTCACCACTAGATGGCACTGCAATGCAGTATCACTTTAACTCGCCACTAGATGACGCTGCAGCAGGCCAAATTCTTGACCATTCAAACGGTCGCTATGAAAATCAGTATACATAGCTATTTGAACAATGAGAATATTTTGGCGTTATCCATTTTGCTATAACTCGCCACTTGACGGCGCTGTAGCAAATCATTACTTTAATTAATCACTAGTTGGTGCTGCAGTGTATCACTTCTTAACAGTGCAACTGATCGCTATGAAAATAGGTATACATATTTGAGCACGGAGAAGAGTTTGGCGCTATCCATTTTCCTATAACTTGCCACTAGATGTCGCATCAACACATGAACTTCAGGACTATCCAGTCGATCGTCATGAAAATTCGTATACATCGATGTCTGAATGCGTAGAATATTTTCGCCATATCCGTTTTGCTAAAACTCGCCACTAGATTGCGCTACGCCGCATCGCCTTCTGCACCGTACAAACGATTGCCTTGAAATGACTAACGGTGAGTCTATTTTGACCAGTTTTTCCATGCCGTCTGTACGTTCGTACGTCCGTGTGTATGTATGTTATTCGTATATCACAAAAACTATTGGTCGTAGAATGTTGAAATTTTATATTTAAATTTTTGTTAACATCTAGTTGTGCATCTCCCCTTGTTGTTCCAATCGACTGGATAGTTTATCTACAGAGAGTACCGCCCAAAAGATTCGAAATACATTACGCTCTATGGGCCGAAAGTCGTCAAACTGCCATATCTCAAAAACTATTAGACGTAGAATTTCGAAACTTTATATTTAGGATTGTTGTAACATCTAGTTGTGCACCTCCTCTTTCGGTTCCATTCGATTGGATAGTTTATCTACAGGGCCGTCCAAAAGATTTTAAATAAATTACACTCTTTGTGCAGAAATTCTTTAAAGCGTATTTTAGAGGTATAAGGCTACTTCAAACGACTCAGAAGTATATACGCTGTTAAGGGTTGCAAAATGAATTTCTCAATCGAAAAATGTGTCTTTATCATTTATAGTTCTGCTACAGGAACACACAAAAGATTTCCAATACATTACGGTCAATGACAATTTTAGGGGCATTCATCCGTTTCAAGCGCAATACCGTCCTACCATATAGTTACGTAATGGTCGGACCACGGTCATGTGCTTCCCACAAGAATTACGCCAAAAGTCGCCAAGCGTGGCGACTTTTGGTGTACGTGTACCTTTAACTCTCATATCTCCAAAACTATTAGTCGTAGATTGTTGAAATTTCAGATGTAAAATTGTTGTAACGTTTAGTTGTGCATGTCGATTTTTGATTCCAATCTACTGGAGAGTTTTCTTACAAGACCACCCAAAAGAATTTCATTATATTAACGCCTATGAACTCTTCAATACATTACATCTGCTGTCAGTCATTGCTTGGTCCATGCCCAAAATCTCGCCGTCTGTCGTCGACCTTGGAGAATTTTGCCAAAATATCGCCAAATTTGGCGAGAGTCAGTCATTTGGTTCGTGCCCAAAATATCGCCATTTGCTATTGTCCTTGGCGAGTTTTGTCGAAATATCGCCAAATTTGGCGATAGTCTGTCATTGTTTGGTCCATGCCGAAAATCTCGACATTTGTCGTCGACCTTCGCGAGGTTCACCGAAATATCGCCAAATTTGGCGCCAAAAATTATTTCGTATGTCGCATAACTCTAAAACTTTAATAGTCAGTCATTTGGTCCATATTCAAAATATGGCCATTTTTCATCGTCCTTGGCGCAAAATTTGGCGATAATCAGTCATTGTTTGGTCCATGCTTAAAATCTCGCTATTTGTTGTCGACCTTCGCGAGTTTCGCCGAAATATCGCCAAATTTGGCGCCAAAAATTATTTCGTATTTCGCATAACTCTAAAACTTTAACGCGTAGAATTTTGAACTTTTGTATTTAGAACTATTTTAATATCTAACTGTTTTCATTATCTTTTTTGATTTCAATCGACTGGGTAATTTATTTTCAGGGTAAGCCAAAAGATTCAATTCATTGAAAGTCTCTGGTGAATTATTACTTTGGCTATCCCCAAAATATCGCACACTATCTCAGGCTTGTCGGCTTTTGGCGAAATACCGCCAAATTAAGTGTCAGAAGTCAATCTTTCAAACTGAACCCAGCTTCGCGATATCGGAAATATTTGGGTAGAAATCGCTAAACCTTTGTATTACTGCGGTATTTTATCTTTTTCAAACAAAATAAGTTTAGATGAAGTGCGCCGAAAATATTTTTGATTTAATAGACGTGCAAGGAAATCATGTGTTGTCCTGATCCGCTTTTTTGAATGAGTATACCTGCTCTACTATCGTAGTCCACGCGCCTAAGCGTTCCTAACGGATGGTTAAAAAATATTGCACTATGCTCGAGAAGAAGGAATTAAAAATCTTTTACTACTGGCTGGTGATTACAATCTTATTATTACTAGCCGCCAAGTCGCCCAGCTTCACCGCCCCGTTCCTTACTGTTCTTTAAGCTTAAGGCCAAATTATTGGACTGATTTCAACAAAAATTATGCTTTCTCGATATAACAGTATTTGTCATTAAATTTATTTAGGTTAGGGTTGCTACACATTTTGGGTGTCATCATAATAGCCGATGATGGCCATTGTGGCAATGCCAAATACTAACATTTCAAAATGTATGAAAAGACATACTCAGTGACATTCCCATTCATAAAATGGTTATAAAAATACTGCATTGGGTGATAATGTGTTGCACAAATTCCTGCAGAAATACTTTATTGAAGAAGCTGCGGGCTTTCTCAAATTAGTGTGCTGCCGTTCTATTCAAGAGCTCCATGGTTCCTCCAAGAGTTATTACCTTTTTAGTTTAATAACACCAGCGTTAATGTGCCAAAGTTATCAACCTGGTGTTTATGTAGTATGGTTGCATTATTTAATACGTATCCTTGTTACAATGAAAGAAGCTGGAAATGACTAATATGCGCTTAAAGCCCTTGCGGTAAACGCGCCAAAAATTGTAAATTAGATATTTTAAAGCTGTGAAAATATCCGAAAGATCTTTCATTTTCGAGTGTGCATTATTGTTATTTTGTAATCTAGCTACTGCGTGACATACGTAAATAAAAGCAATCAGTAACGAATATGCTTGATTCATTTGCGTCATTGAACTGTTAATTTGGAATTTTGCGCATGTGTTATTGTTCTTACGCTAATGTTTACATCTAGTGGTTGCCATTCGCAGCGTAGAAATGTCGTCGATTTTGGTACCACTTACTTTAGCGTTTAATATAAGTAGATTTGAAAGCAGTACGTGGCCACAAAATCAATTCATTACTGAAGTGGAAATTGGCAACAGTCAGGTTAAAGAATTTTAATTCCCAATCACAATATAGTCTACCCAGCAAACACTACAGAGCCCGAACCGGGCTCGGGCTCTGTAATTCACAATTGCGTTCGGGCTCGGGCGGGCTCGGGCTCGTGAAAAATTTCTATTTTATTGAACAATCCTTGAAACAGATTTTTAAAAAGTGATTCATATGGAAAATCAAAGTACTTATAAAAAAAAAAAATCTGGAGTGACTCCACTCGGCTTTCCGAACACTTACGATTAAGATCATTAGCAAGTATTTAAATAAATTTTAATCGATGAATAATTCAAACATATATACCAAATTGAAACTCAATCGAATGCACCGTTTAAACGCTTGCGCACTTTCAAGAATTTCTCCCCATATGCCATTATGCCATACTATAAAAGAAATCTTTGTCGTAGCCCTGTAGAAAAAACTATAAGTCCTACACACACCAAAATCCATACCGGTCTTGCGACGGTGGTTTATGACATATATACCCAGTTTGAGCTCAATCAAATGCCCCGTTTAGGAGCTATCGTGTTCACTCACATACACACAAACACATATACACACACACATACATACATACATCTCATAAAAATAGCATAAATGAATTCAGAAGATCTCAAAACGTGTAAATACACCAAAATCTCGAAGTCGAATTTTTCATGGTTACAATACTTTCCTTACATGGTACATGTTCGGAAAGTAAAAATAGCGGCACGGGTGCCTGGAAGGCGCGTGAAGATCTTTGTGTATTTCAGAACGGCGGCTTATATTGCTTAGTTAGTCATGAGATCCGACATTATTTCATAAACATAGATATAAAGAATTAGAAAGTGCATTAAAAATTTCCAACTATATTTGTCTTTAATTTGTACAAATTAATTCGCAAAATTTATTGTATTCTATCAAAAAATTACTTCTTTGAATTTTATTGAATTTTATTTATCTTCAGCTGAAATTTCGTGCTCGGGCGGGCTCGGGCTCCGACTTAAATAATATTGTTCGGGCTCGGGCGGGCTCGGATTAAAAGTCTTAGGGCTCGGGTTTCAAAAAATGAGCCCGAACTCATCTCTAAAGTAGATTGCCATCGTCTGGAAGGCACTGGAGTACCAGTGTCTGAAAAGTGCATATGCGCCAGTACATAACTATAGTAACGGCGAAGTGCCATGTGTCTATGACATGCACAGTAAAGTTAACGGCGTGGTACTACTTAAAATGTACCGGACCAGCACTATTTGGCAGTAATGGGCCTGTATATATTTCGTAGTGTTGGCATAAAATTTCGTTATTTTAATTAAATAATATTGTTTCACATTCATACTGTGTAGAAGTGCTAGGGGTTATAAGTTCCGGGCACCCAAAGGCAGGGTCACTGCTAAGATTTTTTTTTTTTTTTTTTGAGGGGGAGGATGTAAGGGGAGAAGTTCATATTGTGCCTTCAAATATTTTAGTACTAAAAACTAAAATAAAACAAACGAGTTTAGTATGCTATAAAAATGTTTACTACACCGACAGTGAAACCCCCACTCTGTATAAGACAGTATATAACCCCCACTATGTACAGAATTATGAATTTTATTCTTAAAATTTTTATAATTTATATTAATTTTTTACAATTTTGCTAATTTTTTCCTGAAAAACATATTTGGAGACTTTTTTCTACGTTAAGTCCCTTTTAAAATCTATCGAATTGGGGTGCAGAAATATGTTAGAGAGTATTACACGACGACCAGTCAGGGTTTAATTTGCATGAGAGCTCAGCTCATCTACTCCTTTTTTTCAGAGAATTTTAGATTAAATTAAAATTTTTAACATCCTACGTAATTGCTTCTATCGACATTTTTTTATTATATTAAATATAGCAGTGATAAAACAAAAGATTACTTAATTTTTAAATATAAATTAGGTAATTAATGCTCAAACTTACAATAAAACAAATTAGAGCTCCTGCAGTTATTTTGTTAGAAATTAAGCAATGAGCCACTATTTTCAGGTAGTAGTTAAAAATAGAAAGTACGCAATCGGGTTCATTTAGGAATTTTTTCTTTATGCTGTTTCGATTGCTCTCGAATCAAATGTTTTATTTCTGCACCCTTCTACTGGGCCTCAAGTATGAAACAATATAAGCAAGAGGTCCTAGACGAGGAATGCTAGGTCAGCTTACTTCACACGAGAGAACGGTGCAAGAATCGAACTGTTATCGTGGATTTGACTATATTAATTCAGATTATTTATACGAAGTACAAATGAATTTTTTATGCATTTGAAGAAAGAAAATAAAAAACTTGCTTGTCTATTTTAATCTGAGTTGTGTGCAAGATAGCCTTTTACCTAAAGTGAGCAGACGTCCTGTTTTTGGCGGAACAGTCCTGATTTTTACTTGTATGTCCTGCTGTCCCTACAGAACCCTAAAATGTCCCGCTTTTCAATTCCTGTCCCGCCAAAGTCCTGCTTTATAAAAAATAAATAAATAAATGTAAAATAAATTATTACGGCAAATTTTAAGCTGAACAATTACAATATATATATATATATAATGCACAAAAAATATTTCTAAAACGCGAAGTTAATATTAGTGTGTGTGCGGGAAGGGGAGAGGAGGGTCTCCAGTTAGCTGCTTTGAAAATTGGAGAGTTTCATTAAAACGGAAGTGGTGCGTTTTCTTGTCCAATAAGTATAGTAACCCTCTTTTCTTTTGATGTGTCATTTCGTTTCGCAAATCTTGAAACGTTGAGCGGGAGGCCAGTTACATCTGATGAAATGCGTATGAAGTACGCTTTTTAGGATACAAAGTTTTTCCGGTCGTTGTTGTAGACTTTCGAGAAGGTTAATTGGTACGGACTAGTGAGATTTCTCTGTTAGGAGCAATAATAATTATAATAACTTTTGCTTCTGCAGTGAAATCTTGCTGGTTAAGGATACAGCAAGTGGATTTTACAGTTTTACAGTTGGATTTTACAGTTTTTAAACAGTCGGGAAAATATTACAGGTAAATTTTTACTTTCACTGTTTTTAATGTACACACGTTGTCCACCGGCGACTTTTGCAACTAATTTAAAGATTAGGCGACTTTTTGAACCAAAAAACGTCATTTTCATACTATTTTCAAGTTTTGGCTACTTGTACCTTACTCCTGGCGACTAATTTGAAAATCTGGTGCTGGCTTTTGTCAACTAATTTTTTTTTAAAGTTGCTATTGAGCTTTCAGCAAACATTCTAATCTGTTATTTCAATCGGGCTATAAAAATAAATGTAATATATGTTCTGTTATATATACATATATATATATATATCGCATGAAGTTTTTAAATTTATCATTTTATTCAATCCTTCTTAAATGAAGCTAAATTAAGCATGTTTATTTAACTACAAAATCATTCAAAAATATTACTATTTTGGGAACTAAAGTTGAGAAAATGGCTACTAACCTGGTGAATTTTTTAAGTCGGTGAGGTTACTAAAGATACTTTTTTTAGTGTATAAAAGTACTTTCCTCCATAAAATTTGAATCATGTAGTATACAACAGGTATAGATACAGAAAATTTCTTTTCAGAATAGCTAACATTAAAAATATAATTTTATCTAAACAAAATGTACAATAAAGCAAAATGTTACCCTAAAGTTATGTGTGTTACCATAGTACAATTTTATTTATTATTACTTCCCTTATATATATATATATATCAACCATAACTCATATAACTCATTTATAAAATCTCTAACTCTGAAATATTGAAATTAAACTGTTTATAAATGATTTTATGTTGGTTCTGAAATGTGTTATATCCTCTCTCATAAAAAAATCTTTTGCGACTGCAAATTTGTAAGAAAATTGCAGTTTATGAAAACTGCACACAATTCACTAATGATAGGCGCACATAATTTGAAAACGATTGACCAACGGATTTTGCTGTTTTTTATCTTTCATTTATGTTGTTTTTTATCTTTCAAAATGTTACCCTTATGGAATGTTTTTTTTTCTGCGGGGTGGGGCTGGGGCTTGATGAATAAGCCCCCTACCCCGAATCCGACACTGGCTCGTATTCTAATTATGGCAGCATTACTGTAAATAGGCACTTATCCGGTACCATGCCATTATATTTTAGTCACTGTTAAGATACCAGGCCAGTGCCTTTATTTTTAATAATAGCCGGGACCCGGCCGTTTCATTTTGGGCATTATAAACTTAATGGGGCAGTGCCTTTATTGTGAGTGATGGCTGGCACATGCAGTAGTGCCAGCAGAGTGCCGTTGCCTTCCCGGGCTTCTGGCAAGGTACTTCTCGGGCGACCACTTTTGGTACGATTCAGTTACTTTTTGCAGTGCCGTGCCGGTGCTTGACGTAAAGGCAGAACGGCACTGGTAAGGTACTCTGCCAGTAGGTGTGTGTTTTTGCTGGGTATCGTCTATCGACATATAATTTTTTTTTTTTTTTAATGTAAGAAAATCAGAAACACTTTCAGATTTTAAATACGCACTAAAGTGCTATATATTAAAAGAGTATCATAATTTATGCATTGTTCGTATTTTCCTTCCGTATTTCATTAAGTTAGAAAGTGTATCATTATTCATGAGTGTGCCGTATTCTTCTTCCTTCTTCCATAAAACACATCTTTGGAATCGAAATCTATGTTAAAATCGCCTACTAAAACTCTTTTACAATCTTCGCCAAGTATATTCCTACTATACTTCACCCTTTTAAATATTGTTTCGAATGTGCATCATAATCCATGAGTGTGCCGTGTTTGCGTTTCTTGGGTTGATTCCTACTTTAACGAACCGACTCTCGCCACGGTGGCGATAATTAAACATATGCAGACGATATTTTGTATTTATGTGGCAACTGTAATCTAGATTTAATATGGTGATTTGGAACAACATGTAAATACAGCATTCCTTAACTCATTTATTTATTTTGGGTTGCCAATGAATGTAGTTGTAATAATTAAGTGTCTTCAATTTCCTTAACTGATGCGTTTATTGCTAATTTCTCCACTTTGGTTTTCATCTAGTTCTTTTGGGAGCGTTGAAACTTGTGCATAACTCGTAGAGACCCATGACTACAAAGATCGCCAAAGTGCGGCGAATTTTTAGTTGGCGCGTGTGGGGCGTTAAAATAGGAATCAACTCTTTCTTGTTCCATAAAATACATCTTTGAAATTGAAATCTTTATTAAAATCGACTACTAAAACTGTTTAACAATCTTCGACAAGCATATTAACTACACTTCCCCATTTTAAATACTGTTCGGAATAGGCATCATAAACCATGAGTGTGCCGTGTTCGCCTTTCTTGTTAAATAAAACACATCTTCGGAACCGAAATCTATCTTATAATCACCTACTAAAACTCTTTTACAATCTTCTCCAAGCATATTCCAACTATCCTCTACCATATTAAATACTGTTTGGAATGGATATCATAATCCATGAGTGTGCCGTGTTTTCCTTCCACACAAAAACGAGTCTTTGGAATTGAAAAATATATCCTAAATCGCCTACCTAACTGTTTAACAATTTTTGCCAGGAATAGTGAAACTATACTTCACTTTTATAAATACCATTTGGAAAGTGTATCATAATCTATGAATGTACCGTATTTGTATTCTCTGTTCCATAAAATGCTTCTTCGGAATTGAATTGATATCCATATTAAAAACGCCCACTAAAACTATTTTACAATATTCGCCAGGCATTTTCTAACTAAACTCCCTCCTTATTATAAATTGTCGCGTTTTGGCACCAAACTTAGCGATCCATTACCAAAAATTGCAAACCCTGTGCGACTTTCAACAATTTATTGACCCACCCCCCCTACATTATCTGGCAAACACATTTGAAAAGTTCATATCTAAAAAACCAGTCGAGAAGATCGCGTAGACAAAAATGCGCAGACAAAAATCTGGGATTGAGCGAAATAGCACCCTAGTGCTTAAAAATTGAGAGACTCTCATATGCTCTCATCTATTAATCTTAATTAGCACTCGAGTGCTATTTCTTTCAAGCACAGGATTTTTGTCTACGCGGGGCGTCGTGTTCACTTTTCCGTTTGGTTCATGTTTTCTGCAGAGTGATTTGATATTGCTAACGGAAACATGGACTATCCCTTCAGATAATTTTCACATACCAGGATTCACTTTGGTCGAACGGATAGACTGTGGTTTCCTAAACAGAAAGCCACCTGGAGTTGCCAACGGATCATGTTTCTAACGGAAACGTGGACTATCCATTGGGATGATTTTCAAACACCAGGATTCACTTTGGTCGAACGGATAGACAGTGATTTAGAAAACAGAAAGCCATCTGGAGTTATGATTTTTAAACTTTAGAAAAATCACTTTATAAAAAGAATATGAAACACTTTACCCGTGCCTACACGAGCCAGATCAATAGTGTTCAAATGGTCATGGCGTACATCCAAGATAAAGTGAGATTTGCAGTTACATACGCTAGTCCTCGAATTTCTTATGAAGATAAATTAGACGCTATATTCGAAACGTTACTGAAGGAGGATGATTGTAAGACTGTTTTAGTTAGGAGATTTTAACATAGAATTAAATTCCGATCCAGGATCCGATTTCATAACTGAAATGGATACTTTAGATATTCCAATACGCACTCATCCAAAACATTTCACCACTAGGGGCGAAACAACAATGGATGCAATTTTCTGCAACAAAATTATGCGAACAGGAATCTATATGAGCACTTACAGTTATCATTTTCCTTTATATGGCAGAATTGATTGAATAGGTTTTTTTTTTTTAAACTGAAATTCTTCCAGCCGAGTGCGTAAATAAAATCTGGAAGAATTGCAGATTTTTTTTTTTAATATTAAGGAGACTATACCATAAACCTCTTCTGCATATTGGTTTTGCTCGGAAGCTGCTGCCGTGAACAAAATAAAAAAATAAAAAGGAAGAAAATCTGAAAGACTTTCAGATTTTAAATATGCACTAAATAGTGTTACTTATTAAAAGCATATCATAATTTGTGTCATATCATAATTCGTCCCTATTTTTCTTCCTTACTCTCTTAATAATCAAGAGTGAAAAACCAGTGCTGAGGAGTGATATATCACCCTACCTTCGTGACAAAAATCAGCCAACCTCCATAGAGTGAGAAATCACTATTCTGAAGAGTGACATTTCTGACTCTGGACTAGGAGTGAGAATTCAAAAACCCACTCCGGGAAAGAGTGCCTCACTCTAAGGAAAGGGTGACAGCACGCCATCCCTTAAAGAGTGGAGCGCTCTGATCAAGAGTGAGCTATGACCCTTTTTAAGAGTGACCGCCACTTTTTATAGGGTGATTATTCGAGACCGTATCCAGGGGTCCGGACCCTCCCCCCTCCCAAAAAAATTGATTTTTGTTAATAAAATAATAATAATGACGTCTTTTTGTGAAAAATTCTGCCTTTTCCACGGTTTGGACCCTGCCTGAAACTTTTGTCTGGGTACGGCCCTGGATTTATTCCTTGCATATGCCTTGCTTCTGGCTATCACTATTTTGGGGAAATTAAAATAATTCCTTATATATATATATATATATATATATATATATATATATATATATATATATATATATATATATACTAGCTGAAGTACCCGTTCTTCGCACGGGAATGAATGGACTTTTTGATATTAATATTTGTTATGATTACTATTTATTGTAATAAAGAGATATAGCAAAATGGATATCGCGTTATATTGTGTTCAATAATCATGCATACTGAATTTCAAGGCAATCGTTTTTACGGTGCAGAAGGCGATGCGGCGTAGCACAATCTAGTGGCGAGTTTTAGCAAAACGGATACGGCAAAAATATTCTTCGCATTCAGATATCGATGTATACGGATTTTCATGACGATCGGCTGAATAGTCTTGAAGTTCATGTGTTGACGCGACATCTAGTGTCAAGTTATAGGAAAATGGATCGTGCCAAACTCTTCCCCGTGTTCAAATATCTATGTATACCTATTTTCATAGCGATTATTCGTACAGTCAAGAAGGGATACACTGCAGGGCCATCTAGTGGTTAATTAAAGTAATGATTTGCTACAGCGCCGTCATGTGGCGAGTTATAGCAAAATGGATAACGCCAAAATATTCTTATTGTTCAAATAGCTATGTATACTGATTTTCATAGCCACCGTTTGAATGGTCAAAAATTTGGCCTGCTGCAGCGTCATCTAGTGGCGAGTTAAAATAATAATGCATTGCAGTGCCATCTAGTGGTGAGTAACATCAAAAGTAACGCAGTTAGAATATATTCTTCGTTCTCAAATAAGTAAGTATAAAAAATTTTATGCCAATCAGTCGAACGGTATAGAAGTTGATGCGTTGCAGCGCTATTTAGCGGTAAGTTACAGCAAATGGATAGTGAAAAATATTCTCCGTGTTCTAATATTCGCGTGTACCAAATTTCATCAAAATTTGTTGGACGATATTCGCATAGCAAACGGCTAAACGGAATAGAATTCGACGTTCTGCTGCGCCACCTAGTGAAAAGTTAGAGGAAAACGGATAGCATAAAAACCTTCTCCATGATAAAAGACTTAGGTGAACCAAATTTCATGGTGATCGGTGAAACGGTGCTGGAGTTTTTCAACCTCCTACACACATACCAACATTCATTTTTATCTATAACCAGTCTTATTATATGTATATACCAGTCTCAAGTAAAATCCAGTTTCAAATCTAAGCCTCGCCAAAGTGCCAGCATACGCCATTTTGCAAGAGTTTTTTCAGGGAATCATTCGAAGCATTGACTTAGCAGCAATCAAAATGGGAAATGGTTCGACCGCCAGGCATTTATTTGAAAAGTGGAATCCCTTAATACAGCCGCATTTTTTAAATTATCAACTATAACATGTTTTATTCATCGTTACCTCGATGTACTAAATGCGAAGATTTCAATTTTCTGAAATTTGGCGGATTTCCCCCAAGTTAAATCAATGTACTCAATTGGCGAGAATTCTGAAGCTACATCGCTTGAAATGCCCTAATAACTGCATTATTTCTGCACGGATAGTTAAAATTTAATGCTGTATTCTAAGAAAACGTATACACTTGTTTTCAAAAATGCTATTTCCTTAAGCTCTCAGTAAATTGAGCCAAAAAGCCTAAAACTGTGCAAACCGCTAGAACTCACACTCTAAAAATCAGCCTATCAGCCATTTTATTTTTCGCCAAACTAAAAAAAATTACATATTAGTCTCGGATATCTTCGATCCTCATTGTTTTGCGTATAAAACATTTCATTCCTGCTCTCATTTCTTATGCGCACACGATATTATAATTAAAAAAAATAACCTAAAAAAATAAACTAAAAAAATCATTATTATTCTTTTATTTTTACTTTAAGAATTTAAAACATTTTATTCGGCAAAATCGCCACACATGGCAACCAAGATGCTTATTTCACACACTTTTTTCACTACAGGGGTTAATATTACGTAAAGCTTTCTGCGTGGAGAACATATCTCTTAAATTCCGGGAACGGAAATTAAGGGAACCCTTCAGGAGGAAAACGTTTTTAAGTGGAGTTTCAAAGTTTTAAAGTGGACTATCATTTATTCTATATTATTTTACATATCTGTGTAAAATTTCAGGCTGACAGGTCCATTTTTGTGGAATTGTATACTACCCAAATCAACAAATTGACAAACAGAATTTCATTTTTATTTATAAGATAACCTACGCTTGTTTTTAAAAATACCCTCTCATTAAATTGCGCCAAGCGCTAGAATCATAGAAAATCTGACACACTTTCAGATTTTTAAATACGCACTAAAGTGCTATATATAAAAAGAGTTATAATCCATGGGTCTTCCCTATTTTCGTTCCTTCTTTCATTAAGTTGGAAAGTGTATCATTATTCATGAGTGTGATTAAACAAAATTAAAATTGATATTTCTAACATCCTTTTTTCTGGATGTAATACATTAGATGCAGAAAAGCTGCTCTGAAAAATGCACAATTCCAACTGAATGAAAATTTCAAAAACTTATACGCAGGTGTATTCATAACCCAAATAGCAGACGATTAAATTACGATAAATAGCGCCAAGCGTTAGAATCCTCCTCAAAATCGCGAGAATGCTGAAGATAGATCGCTTGAAATCCCTTAATAACTGCATTATTTTCGCAGGGATCATTAAAATTTAACGCTGTATTCTAATAAAACCTTTGTACTTGTTTTCAAAAATCCGTTTCCTTAAGCTCTCAGTAAATTCGCCAAGCCGGAAACTGTGCAAACCGCTAGAACTCACTTTCTCGGCATTTGAGCCATTTTATTTTTTCGCCAAACTAAAAAATTTTAACATAGTAGCCTCGGAAATCTTCAATTCTTATTGTTTTGCGTATAAAACATTTCATTCCTGCTCCGATTTCCCATGCACACGATATTATAATTAAAAAAAATATAACCTTACGAATATAAACTAACAAAAAAAAATCATTATTATTCTTTTATTTTTACTTTGAGAATTTAAAACATCTTATTCGGCAAAATCGCCACACATGGCAACCACGATCCTTATTTCACACTTTTTTCACTACAGGGGTTACAATTACGGAAAGATTTTTGCGTGAAGAGCATAAAAAATCTCTTAAATTCCGGGAACGGGTGGACTTTCAAAGTTTTAAAGTGGACTATCATTTATTCTATATTATTTTACATATCTGTGCAAAATTTCAGGCTGATAGGTCCATTTTTGTGGATTTGTATACAACTCAAATCCACAAACAAACAAATAAACAAACAAACAAACAAACAAACAAACAAACAAACAAACAGAATTTCATTTTTATTTATAAGATATATGAATGTATCTGGTAACAGCATTGATTATTATTATTTTTTAAATATTTGGCAAACATTAAGATATTTTCTATATAGCATCAATATTTATCCAATCTTGTGAATTCATTGAAAATAAAATCCAATATTATAAATTTAATATTTTGCCCATTTGAAGTCAAATTTTAATACTATTGAATCTTAAAGTATTTGAAATTTATCAATAATATTGAGTGTATATTAGAAATATTTCCAATATTATTAAGTACTAATTACTTTTAATTATTAAAATTTACATATATGTGAATACTTTGAGAGTAAAGACCACTTCCAGTATTGGTAAAAAACTAGAGTTTAGCCCTGATATATGCTCAAAATGTTATTATTATTTGTAAAATTTTAATTAACATATGAAGTGTGTATTGATATATTAATTATATATTGAGAATATTTCTGAAGCAGTCTCACTACCAATGAACTTTTAAATATTAACTCAATATTGTGAAAACATTGATATCAAAAACCAATAATATTACAAAGTAGTAAGTGAACACATTGAGAATAAACAGTTTCCAATATTGGTAAATAAAATTCCAATATTGGTAAAAATTAGCATTTAGGTCTGATAAATTCTCAAAATAACATTATACTTTCAGTATGACTATACTAATACCTTTTCCACTGAATTTAACATACAAAAAAAATATATTCTTAATATAGGGTTGTATTGGAAATATTTTTGAAGTAGTCCTCAATTGATAAATTTTTTAATGTTAACTCAATATTGTTAAAAAAAAAATTGAAAACAAAGATCAACTGTAACTTCGTCAAATGTATCAAATGTAACTTCGTACAAAGTAGCAAAGTTAATATTTGCCTCAGATATATTTAAAATGGCATTTATAGTATTTGATATACATTGGAAATATATTCAATATGGATAAGTAATTACTTTAACATAACTTTATACCATTTTTAATTTTTTTTTGTTAATATTTACTCAATATTACACTGGGAATAAAGCTAGTATTGGTAAAAAGTAGAAAGTTGATATTTAACCTTTATATTGTAAAAATTATATAAAACTTTGCTGCTATTGAATTTAAATTAAATATATTTAAAATGTATCTGCAATATCGAGCGCCTTGAAAATATTCTTCATATCGTACAAGTAAATATTTTTGCCGCCATTTACCTCCCCCCCCCCCCAAGTTTGTCCATAGGCAATCGTTAATACATCATAGCTGGATATTGGTTATATCTATTAGAAGTCCAACATAAAATAGATTTCTCTATTAGAAATTTGAGGTGTGATCTCTCTAATGAGTAAATAACATCTATAATATACAGGTATCTGTATATATGTAGCATAGTTATAATAATTAAACTTCCAGAAGATCTTAAAGACCAGAATATCCCAAAAATGGGCTATCTATTTCATATTCAAAATATCCAAAGATCAGAAATTGATACTTATTTCATATCCAGAACTTCTTTAGATATCTATTTCTGGGCTATCTTGGATTATTGTCATGTTCAGAATGGATCCATAACAGCTGGAAAATAAATTTTACGTAGCTCAATGGTACAAGTAATATCTGACCCCATGCATTTTTAGATTCTTTGCTTTCATTCCAGTGAGTGAAATGTGGACTGTTGACACAAAACATACAGTATTTAAAATAACAGCCTATTCTGAAATTAAACAGATTAAGAAGGAGTACAGAGTTTCATTTTAATAATCAGATGATGGCATCACTAAAAGGTACCCCCAAGAGTTCCACATGGTTACTAAAACAAACCTCCATAACCTCTAGATCTATTTAGTTACAGAATTCGTTAACAGTTTAATGTTTTGTTTGTTAGTCAAAACGTAACAGGAATAGAAGTGAAAGTTTCAAAATGCTATGGAGGTGATCTGTATAGCCATTGAGCTATGTAAAATCCATCAGCAGGAGATTTATAAGAATTTTCTTTGTCTGCAGTACTATATACTTCATTGAGGTAATCTGTGATCAAACAAGAAGAGAAATAAGAGTTTCGGACATCCACATTACTCAACAGATGTGCAGAATGGTATTTGAATATGTTTCAATGTTACCTTATTTTCTCCTGCTGAAATAAAAAATCCCTGAAAGCTTATTTTTTACCTATGTACATTTCAGAACATACTTTCACTTACAACAGTAGTAACAAAACAATAAAAATAGTTCATGATAAGATATTTATATAAAATCAAAAGAATACTAATAATTTTGATTTTTTAAATAGGTTTTATTTTAAGCATAATTTATTCAAACTTCTTTTCAACTTTATTACAATTAACAAGTCTTTTTTGTTAAATTTTAAATAAATAAAGAAATGAACAGGATTGAATTGTTATCGAAAAGAAATTATTTGAAATTGAAATTTCAGTCATTTATACGAACAAATACAAGAATTATGAAACACGAAAATAAGTTAAAAGAGCAATAGCTATCCTTTAATTGAAAACCAAAAAAAAAAAAAAATAAAATAAATAAATAAACCTAATTGTTGGGTAAAATCAAAAATATAAATATATCTGCTGATAACCTCTGTTAATGTACATATCAGTTTGGAAATTTAAAGAGAATACCTATTTTTCTATTCTTTTCCCCTCCCCCCCAGAAAAAGGAATAAAAATATTTCTAAAATGGAAACTACTTTATATTGATTGATTTCTTTTTTTTGTGAAAAGGGGTAAAGAAATATTTTTGTGCAGGCCAATACATAAATAATATAAATCAAAACCAATTATTTCATAATTCCCCAACAATGCCCATTTTGTTGAATACACCCAACATTTTTGTCTTGTCCAAAAACCATTATTTAAGGTTTAGAGGCATGAGCAAGAATACAGGTTTAGAATCCTTAAAAAGTTCACCACCCAAGTCAGCCCCCCCAAGAAGACACCCCTCTTGTAGACTTGCCATAACGCAAAGAAATAATTGAAGTTTAGAGCCATGAGGGTGAACCATATTAACCTCCATAGATAATGTCTGGGTGAGGGGGGAGGGTGGTGATTCAAAGAAAAAGATTTTTTTTTTCACCTCTTAAAAAACCAAATTCCTCTTCTGAACATAATTTATACATACTTCAAAATAAAAGCCATTTCTTAATTTTTTAATATATATACACATTCCATTTCTTTATTTATTTTTAAGTGTGATTTTATTTATTTCAATTTCACTTTTACAGCAAAATAGCTACAAATTACTTAATCTTTTAAAAACTTCAAATTGAAAAAAAAAATTCTTTTAATATAGATTTTATGCAAGAATTATTATACTATTGAAAACAGATTTAGAACAATAAATGAAAGTAAAGCCAGAAAAACTCATTAGTATGTTAGAACAAAGTTCAATTAATACGAGGGCCAAAAAAAAAGAAAGAAAAAACAGTTAATAAAAATATATAAGCAAAGTCTTAATAAAAACATGAGTAATGGAACTTCCAAGTCCAGAGTAGTCTTCAGCCTAGCAAATTTTAGTTTACGATGCGTTCTAAATTTAAAAAAAAAAATTTAAACTATTACAGAACTGCAGAAGTAAAAAATAGCCTACGAATTGAAAAAAGTGGAAGATATCTCTTATTGAGACTCATGCAGGTTTGAATGAATTATAAAAGCAATGGCAGTGAACACACAACAAATTATTACAAATTTGGTTTAATTGTATTACATTGTTACATTTATATAAAATACAATCACTGGATTCAATATGAGTACTTCAATACTATTTCACATTCAGGGATTCTTCTAACAGCATCTGGAAGATAAAAATTATGACTTCAACAAGTAATTACAGAATTAAAAGTTAAAACATAACTGCTATTCTATCCTAATAAAAAAAGGGTACCCTCCCCCCTCCCCATAATTTGAATAAGACTGAAGAAAGGCTCAAAATCAGAAAGAGTTGGCAGCTAGAATATACTAGAGCATAAACTAGATCTATGTTAAATACATACAAAATAAAATTAGTTAAAATTAGTTTTGTGTGTACATGGATTAGTGTCAAATTTAAATCTCCAACTAAAGCACAGCTTAACACTTTCAACTAGGTGATGAATTTACAGAGGAATAAGTCAGCAGATCTTTTCATTTGATTCAGAAAACATTTTGTTTATAGTTTCACTAAAATCGGAGGATAACTTTATAATAAAAAGTCTGCAAATCTACATACATTTTGGAACACCTTTAGGAGCAGGTTAAATACAATTTTGGAACAGCACAAAAGCATACCGAAAAATGGTAATAATAAATACTTTCTTATTACCATTTTTCATATTACCATATTTATGTATGGTAATAATAAATACTTTCAAGTAACATTTACATATACTGTAACCTTCTGAGTAAGAGAGGGAAGGGAAACAGGGTTCCTACTGTTAAAATTGTACAAATTATGAATAAATGAATAAAATAAAGATGTAGAATTTAAGCTGCCTTTTACATTTTAATTTTGCCACTGAACATAAAAGCAAATGGAAAAAAAACTGCAATAAAACCTAAATATAGCAGCTCAAAAAAAAAAAAATATTTTTTTACCTGCAAAAAATAAAAGAAAAAAAACTTTAATTTTACAGATAAGAAATGCTTGTACTGTTTTATAAAATAATCTGTTCTCTATGTTCTATTAATATTAGAATATACTGATATGCAAAGTGATTGAGAGCACAACATACTTTATTAAAAGTAAGGAACACATTGTAGGATTTACTTCACAAAATTTTATTTTGTGAGGTAAATCCTCTGAGGTAACACAAAAAAGAATAATTGGGGACAGTATTGAAGCGAAAATCCCATATCAAAACAATTTGGAATAAAATTATCCCTGAATCACAGTAACCTGTGCGTAATAACAAACATCAAACTAATAGTGACAAAATAAATATTAAACACATAACTTACTATTGGTGAGTTAAATTTGCAAATTATTACAATCAATTAAAAAATAGAAAATATTCAGGACTTGTAATATATTTTAGGTACATCAAAAATTGAGTAAAAAATAAAGTGATAACTTTGCAATAAAAACTTTTCATGCACAGCAAGTAAAATATCATCAAATAACAACATTCTTAGCAAAGATCACATCTATATGTGGAAGATAAACAAAAGAAATAAATAATTAAACGGAAGTTTGAAAATACTTTTCATATCCAGTCTGGTAAATTACAAGGATTCAATGCTCAGAAGTGTAGCTAGAGGGGGACATTTGTCCCAGGGCATAGGATCCAAAAGGCACCAATTTGTATATAAAACTTTTTCCAGCGCATTTTGGTAAACAGGAAGTGATGCAAATTTGTTCTCGGGCACTGAAAATTCTTGCTACACCTCTGAGTACTGACCCCAATTAATAACCTAGATCTTCTTGAAGTCAGTTAAAAACTAGACTAAAGATATTTTTGAGTAATATTCAAATATACATATGACAACATGTGAACACTGACAAGGTTATTGCACTTTGTTAATACTGCAGGCTTAAAAAATCTGAATTTACTAAGGAAGTAAAGTTTACATTTACATATTGTATTAGTAAAATTAAAAAATAATATATTTCATCTGTTTTTACCACTAATGGTGGTACATGTAATATGGTGTCAAAACTGGTAGGCTAGTTTTCGATTTGGTTTGTACCAAAGTACAGATATGAGATTAACAAAAAAGGAAAAAAGTCTGAAAGAATGTCCAAACAACTTTTGAGCAATTATACTTATGAATTTCAAGAGCAATAAATATTTTAATTTTTATTGATACTAAATCTATCTTACTTATATACAATTTTGCCTTACTGAAAAATCAGAAAATTTTTGAAAAAAATGAAAAAACTGAATTCTTTATAAACATTGAAAAAGGTCTGAATATTAAACTAAATTCTTAAATCTCATCTCTGAAAGTAGCATTTTACAGTTTACATTTTAAACAACAACAGCAGTGACAACATTAATAATAATAATAATAATAATAATAATAATAATAATAATAAAAGTTACAGGAGTTTCAAGGTTTTACTTACAACATATTTTTAAGAGGTAGTGAGGGTGCAGAGTAAAAAAATTAATCTGAAGGGACTAAAAATTGATTTTTATACTTTATTTCATTGTTACTTCATAAAATGTTGCAAATAAGACTTGATTTTGCAAGCAATTTATTAACTTGGTGTCAAATATGCAACTTGACATAAAAAATTTACATATAATAGAGATTAAATAAATGACAGAATATAGCATAACATAAAATGATATACTAAAGAGTTGCCTGGGTCAAATGCTTTAATAAAGAATACCACATTGAATTTTACTGTATAAATATTTATTGTTTTACTCATTGATGTAACTTTACCAAAAGTTATACTTTTTTTTCTTTTAAGAACAGCCCTAATAACTTTCTCAATTTACATGAAATTTATAAAATTTAATACATAGTCACTAACTGCCCCAAAGTAACATCACTTTAGGGAAAAAAAACTAAAAAAAAAAAACATATAAATCAATTTGGAAAATAAGAAAAAAATAAACTAAACAAAAAAGTAAACATCTCAAAAAAAAAAAAAAGTTATTGACAATTATGAAATTATGCGATACAAGCTTTGAAAAAATTAGACCGCAGAGATCAAAAGTATGCAGACTTTGAACTAGTAATTAAGAACATTATTTAAAGAATAAATAAACAAATAAAACAAAAATATGAATACCACTTATAATGCCAATAGTTTCTTCTCTTTTACAGCATGCCACTGACAAAAATTCAATGGTTTTCCACAGGACCAGTTCAGAGTACTAGAAAATAAAAAGATAATAAAGTGATAAACAGCCAAAATCAATCAGTTTTTCTTGTAACATATTTTATTCATCACTTGGCTCTGCAAGCTTTAAAGACAGGCTTCTCAAAAACTCGGTATAATTCAGAATGCTTCTTCATAGACAGCATGATGAACTTTTATAGAACAACAAAACTGCAGGTCTTATCCCATTTTTAGGGAGAAATTCACGAAAGTGGAAACTATATCTGATGGCTAATTCTCCCTCTATTTTGGACAATACAATATATTATAAATTTTTCTCTGAGTATTTCACTTCTATAAATTAACCATTTGTATTGCCATAAATACAGCTTGTGAAGAGAAATTCTGAATTTTCAAATTTCTGACATAGTTGAATTCTTTTAAAACCTGTTCAGAAATTGCATTATTTCTTGTAAAAAAAAAATAATAATAACTTGATTGAAACATTTTGTTTCTACTCAGTGAGACACTTAATGAAACACAATTTTTGTGAGAAATCTACTACCCATCTGATTCAGTGCTTAAGATATACATTCTTCTAAAATGGGATGCTTTGCAATGCAAATAATAATAATAATATAAAATTCACACAGACATGTGTATAAGGAACATTTATAACATATGATATGAATATAAAATTAACTCCCAAATTTAAAAATACACTGAAACAGTAAATAATTAAAAATAAATACATACTTATATCTAAAGACATCCAAAGTAGTATTCACCCTTATCAAAGGTTCTTGAAAAATCACCCAGTCATCGCTGTTATTAACTCTCCTATATTTCAAGAAAATGAGTATTCAGTACATAAAAAACATTCTAAAAGTTTCGTTTTCTAAAGCAACCAATTTATATGAATATTCATTTATTATCAATTTATATATATTTAACTAATGACCACCCAAGGTAGGAGTCTTCAGTTAAAATTTACATTTAAACATTATCACAAGAACAAATGATTCGGTGGTAGATCGAGGGGTAATGGGATGAGTGGCTATAGGGCTTCAGTCCCCCCCCCCCCCAATCTCAAATCCAGGCAGCAATTACGACATAAAGTCGCTTGAGTCAGAAGTATGGGTCTAAATGGGGGCCCCCTTATATTTTGTTTCTTCACCGACTCTGACAATTGTCTTTCTGTATTTTCCACAGTATTTACCCGCTTGCCCATAATAATCAGGGAACAATCATATTACATTAAATTTTTCAGTAATATTTGACTTATTTATTAAGATATATTTTTCAGTAATATTTGACTTATTTATTAAGATATATTTTTCAGAAATTTGTATATGAATGCATTTAAAATTATTTCAGATTTTAAATGCAAAAATAATGTGTAACAGATAAACAGTGATAATTCGCAAGTAATAATATATTAAGATGCTAACATATCAAAAATATATACTTGTGCAATATATATGAGGAATATTTGAAATATACACCCAATATTGTGGATACATTTTAAATAAATTTAATTTAAATTCATTAAGATTGACAATATAATGGGTAAATATTAATTTGCTACAATTTACATTAGTATTTATTTCCAATTTAATGATAATATTGAATAATTAAGTATATGAACATGAAAAAATAAAAATACTATAAAAATTAATTACTTGTCAATATTAGGAATACATTAGAAATATTACCAATGTTTACCTAATATTGTGGATACATTTTAAATACATTTGGGCTAAATATTAACTTGCTGCTATGTAAAAATACTGGTTTGGGTTTTCAATGTTTTACAATCCTGTGAGGTGCTATTTGAAAGTTTATTGGTAATGGAACTACTTCAGAACTACTTCCAAAATATAGGCAATATTGCAGATACATTTCATTTAAATTCAGTAGAAAAAGGATTAAAATTATTTTGAATTTCTTAATTAAATTTTACCAATATCATAAATTTATTTACCCTTAATGATACCCAGTAGAAGACCCAAACTCTGAAATCCATGCTGTCTGCTTTCTCAACAATGTCAATAAATAATGAAATCTGTTCTGCTACCTGCAAGTTCAGAAAACCACAGAATAATATTAAATACTTGAAAAATATAACATTAATGATATGGGCACCCATAAGGGGGGGGGGGCTCAAGGTAGGGAACTTGCTCCCCCCCCTAGGAGAGGAGAGCAGGGGCAGGGACATACCCCAAAAAAAATTCTGGGAGGGTCCAAAAATTTCGGAGGGGGTCCAAACGATGAAAAAGGCAGAAATTTTCACAAAAAGACTTCACCATTATTGCTTTGTTAATAAAAACTGAAATTTCGGAGGTGTTACAGACCCCCACCCCCCTTCCTGGGTACGTCCTTGGCCAGAGGGTGACTGGTGGGGCTTCAGCCACCCTCGAAATAAGTAAACATAAGAAATGGAGAAAATTACATATTCGTGGGTAATTTTGAAAGTTCAGCTTGAAATTTTTAAGGTTTAGATACGTCCCTAAGCCAAACTCACTCCACCCCCCCCCCCCCACTTAAGTATGTTTTTTCAATCTGCAAAGATATGTTCTGATTAAATGAATTTAAAATGAAATATGCTAGATAAATTTTAAGTTTATGAACATTTCCTATGCAATATGTGAAATAACCTTTATTAAAAATGAAGTCTTAAAAAAATGCAACTCAAAGCATGGCTTTTTCCATAACATTACAGAAATAATTCAGCAATCAAAATTAATTGAATGTCAACAATATTATTTGAATTGTCTTAGACTGAACAAGTGTAAAGTAAGCTTTATTTAAGGGGAATAGATGAAGTGAATATTATCAAATACAATGAAGAACCGTTCTGATTATACCATCTTTAAAATAAAACAAACTACATTAAAATCGGCTCATCCATTTGGGATCTATTTTGCCACACACACATCCAACTTTTAGAAAAAAAAAAACAGGCATTTAGTATCTTAGAATGAAAATTTAATAAACTAAATTCATATTCTGAAAAAATTTAAGGACCCTTTAAAATGGGGTGTCTGGGGCATGTGCCCTCCTTGCTCCTGTGATAATCATGGTCTTATCATCACAGGATTTTCAGTAGTATTTGACTTAATTATTAAAATATATTTTTCAGCAATTTGTACATAAATGCACCTAAAATTATTTATCAGATTTTAAATTTTGAAATAATGTACAGTAGATAAACAGTCTTAATTCACCATTACTGTGATATTAAGATGCTGACACATTAAAAATATTTGTTAGTACAATATGAGGGAAATTTATAATATACACACAATACTGTGTGGATACATTTTAAATATATTTAATTTAATTCATTAACATGGACAATATAATGGATAAATGTTGCTAATTTTTACCAATATTAGTTTTTATTTCCAATATAATAACAATGTGAAGGATTGAGTATATTAGCATTAGAAAAATAATAAAATGGTATAAAAATGTTTTTAAAAATTACTTGTCAATATTAAGAATACATTATAAATATTTCGAATTTTTACTTAATATTGTGAACACATTGTAAAGATATTTGGGCTAACTACTAACTTGCTACTATTAAAAACTTTATCAGTAATGGAATTACTTCAGAAACATTTCCAGTATATAGCCAATATTGTGGATATATTTCATATGTTAATTAAATTCAATAGAAAAAAATTAGCATTATTTTGAATTGGTATCTAGGCTAAAAGGTAAGTTTTACCAATTTGAGAATTTTATTTACCAATATTGATACACAACAGAAGACATAAAATCTACCATACCAAAATCTGCAAGGCTCTAAAATTAATACTGTATTACTAAATTTAATATTGTAACACTTACCTTTATTACCAGTAATATTAAACTTATCCGTTACTATACTATTGAATTATCCTTAAACAGTATACAAACTTTTCAATTCCAAAAATCTCGCATTTAACACCAAAAACAATAACTTTTTTTCCGCGTTGAATCAGTTTACCAGCACATCCCTTGTGTTTTTCGTACTACTAATGAAAGCTCACACATTCTGAATCACCTGCTACTTTCAGCTGGTTTCCCTGATTTAAAAGTGGACTTTCCTGAGGCCATCTGGGGTGTTCGATCGTAAATTATCCACTTTACCATATGAGAGAGAGGTTTGTGTATGTGTAAAAAGTGGAGAGGGAAATATTACACCACAACAACAGAGCGGTTATTTTGATCTAACAACGTATATATGTATATTCTAAGCGTGAATCTGTGCTAGAATGTGCAATAAGATAAAATGATGCACATAGACATATTGAAATTTAATCACAAAATATTTTTTTCCCACGTTTATAATTTATTTCAATATAAATTGCATACAATATATAATTGATCATTATTTTCTGATTTTGATTTAAAATTTTGTTTATACTATTTGCAACAGGCGCGTATCCTTCCTAAAAATCTGACCCTTTACTTAGTTTAAAATTTGATACTGAGGCTACAGTTGAAACAGCTTGCTTACAATTTGATACACAGGTTAGAGCCCTCTCCACCCCCGAAATAAAATCCTGACTGCACCACCGATTTACAAACACGCATCAAAACATGCTCAAATATTATATACAGAAACAAAAAACGAATGCAAGATTTCAGCTATATAAGCATAAATAACATACTACGATCAAGTATAGAGACGGATCCAAAGATCAATTTCTCGGAAGGGTATAAAATTAAAAGAAGCAGGCTTGTTTAAGTCTTAAAAACAAAATGTATAGTAAAGCAAAATGTTAACCCTAACCAAAGCAATGTCTGTCGGAAGAGCTGGAGTCCTAATGGATCCGACACTGAATCAATGTATCTTATATGTTGTGAATTATCAAATTTTAAATAACATTTACAATAAGTGAAAAGTTATAAGGTTTTACTTACTTGTGTTAGCTAAAAGTATTCCATTACTTGTATGCAGTTGGTACTTCGCAACTGCAGTCCAATTCCAATATGGCGTCGTTTGTGTGTGGAAGCAACGCACTCACTCCTGCTGAAGTGAACGCATCATGGGAAATGTGGTGACTCTCTCGCTAGAGTGAGCAGATAGCGCCTTCACCCTTACTCTAAGAGTGACATTGTCTCACTCTTGCAGTTAGGGTGACAGAATCCTATCGATGAAGAGTCATAATGCAGTTTTCTCACTCTTATCTCACTCTATCTGGGATCATTTGCCGGTGACTTTTTGTAAGAGTGACAATGTCACTCTAAATTTTTAAGAGAGTATTCCATTAAGTTGGAAAATGTATCATTATTCATGAATGTGCCGTATTTCGCTTCCTTGTTTCATAAAACCCATCTTTGGAATCGAAATCTATCTTAAAATCGTCTACTTAAACTATTTTACAATCTTCGCCAAGTATATTACAACTATACATCACCGTTTTAAATATTGGCTCGAATGTGCATTATAATCCATGAGTGTGCCGTATTTGTCTTTCTTGGGTTGATACTTACTTAAACGCCAAAGGGGCGTTAAAATAGGAATCAACTCTTTCTTCAACCATAAAACACATCTTTGGAATCGAAATCTATCTTAAAATCGCCTACTGGAACTGTTTTACAATCTTCGACAGGAATATTCGAGCTATAGGCATATTTCAACTATATCGCCTAGACATATTTTAAATACTGTATGGAATGGTCATCATAATCCATGAGTGTACGGTATTTTCCTTCTTTTTTCTATAAAACACTTCTTCGGAATAGAAATCTATATTAAAATCTCCTACCAAAACTCTTTACAAATTTTCGCCAGGCAGAGTCAAACTATACTTCACTATTATAAGTACCATTTGGAAAGTGTACCATAATCTATGAGTGTCGGAATAGAAATCTATATTATAATCTACTACCAAAACTCTTTACAAATTTTCGCCAGGCACAGTCAAACTATACTTCACCATTATAAGTACCATTTGGAAAATGTATCAGAATCTATGACTTCTCTGTTCTATGAAACACTTCTTCGGAATTAAAATCTATGTTTAAATCGCATACTAAAACTATTTTACAATATTCACCAGGCATTTTCTAACTATAAGCAAAATATATTTATAAAAAACACATTTGAAAAGTGACTCGACGCGCTAATTGTAGGAAAATCGTTTCTACACAAAAACCGTGATCGAGCGAAATAGCACTCAAGTGCTAATAAACTTTTCGCTACTTCCAATCTCCATTTCAGCTGAAATTTTGCATAATAATATATTTTATCAAGTAATATATTATCTCTCTATTCTAAAAAAAAGTAAAGGCCGCTGGCGCTGTCAAGCTTGTTGACTTATGTCCTCCTAAACCGTGGGGATTTGAGTTTCGACTAAGGTGCCCGCAGATTCGAAAAATTCCGAGGAACCTGCTAAGCTGACTTAAATTTCGAAAATCGAATTATTTTAGAAGATATTAATAAAAAAACTGAAAAAATAAACAGAATGGTTGCCAGATTTGGCATAAAATCATTCATTCCTTTGCAAGAAAGCGTTTCCAAGTATCTAGAATCGCGTGAAATTTACAAACATGAGTTAGAATTACGCCCATTTTACGCCAAAATAAAAACTATCTCTCTTCTATATTAATAAAACAATGTGTAAACTGTTAGTTAGTTTGTTTGAATGTGTCTCGCGTAGCTCGCAGACGGGTGATCGTAGACCTACCAAATTTTGTACGGAAATTTTCCATGACAGTTCCCGACACACCTCGAAGCGATTTTTTCAAAATTCGAATTATTTTAGGCGATATCGATAAAAACGTATCGCAAAAGGCTAATTTTTGCTTTCCGCTATTTCGTAATTGTAACCCCACAGTGGAAAACGCGACGTTTAAGCTTATCTAGGTTGCCACATTCGGCAAGTTTATTAAATGATTCAGACTCTTGAGGTAAAAATAAAAGAATAACGATTTTTTTTTTTTTTTTTGTCTAGATCTAGATTATTTGTAAGGCTGTTTTTAAATTAAAATATCGTGTGCATGGGAAATCAGAGCAGGAATGAAATGTTTTATACTAAAAAGAATCATATTATTTAGAAATTTTCTGAGACTAAAATGTGCGACTTTTTAATTTGGCGAAAAATTAAACGGTTTTGTGCGATTTAGAGGAGATTATTCTAATGCTTGGCGCAATTTATCGTAATTTATCGTCTAGTGAATACACCTGAGAATAAGGTTTTGAAATTTTCAATCATTTGGAATTGTGCATTTTTCTGTGCAGCTCCATCTATTAATGACTATGCCATTTTATCTCTCACCCCCTTTATTGAAAATTGTATAAAAAATGTGTCCCAAAAATGCGACATAAAAGTATGCCACATAATTTTACATATATTTAAATACTATTAGTTCACAACAGCTTTAATCTATTAATACAATATTTCGTAAGCTACAGAATATGCTTCACATGTATTTTTTACATATATTTAAATACTATTAGTTCACAACAGCTTTAATCTATTGTTACAATATTTCGTAAGCTGTAGAATTGTCATCAACTGTTTTTTTCTATAAATAGTTTACAATAATATGAAATAAGTAACTCAAAATGTGTTACACAAAGTTGACAATTTTCAAATAGTAAGTTCTCTTAGACAACAGGAGTTTAGAATTAGCGATTATTCGTTTTTCGAAAACAGAATAACTAATATCTTGAAAAAGAAAAATAGTTAAAATGCAGATTATTTTAAAGCCGGCCAGCTGGATCATTTACTACCAGTAGAAATATTTGGCGGCGTTAACTATGCCATTATAGCAGTTATAGTACACTTTGGATATTTGCTAGCGCGACGAGATGGTATAATTCGTGGTGCTAAGTACGCCAATCTGCAAACGATTATATAAATGAAAATATGGATAACGGTTTTCCGGTAACCTTAAATGAAGAGTAATTATAGCTTGCGAGCATGTGTAAATCGCCAAATAATGAAAAGTCGCCATTGGTGACAAGCTATCCTATCTGTTCCGTAGCTTTTATTAACTTTACATGTACGCAAGTCGCCAAATAACGAAAAATCGCCATGGGTGGCAAATTCGCAAGATGTCCAATAGGTTTTAGATTATTAAAAATACAGCTGAAACAGATGTTCTGATTTTATTATGCTTTAGCTCCTAATTAATATAACTTTTGAATGACAACACTAAATATCATTGTGTTTCTGAGGAGTGCAAATAATTTTTCCAGCGAATATAAGCGGAGTCCGCACTCCAGGTGGAGTATAGCTCAGGACCCGTACAACACGGATTCCCATAACAAAATATCTTCCGTGTTATGAGGGGGAGGGGGTCTACTGTAGTGTGAAGTTTAAATTTTTATGTACCAATGAACATGCAAGAATCAAGCAATGTGTAGCTCAGTAACATTCTATCTGATCCAATCTTCGGGTTTTGTCTGTTGAAATTATGTCTTTTTTACGAATAAGCCTGATTAGGGGCCGAATGCCTCATACGAAAAGTGAGCGTAGCGAGTCTGGGGGGCCTTGGCCCCTAGTCTCTCAAAAAATTTAAAACCTCATTTTCGCCCTACCTGTTTTAGCTACATATAATTTCACAACCACCATCTTGAATGAGGCAAAAAGTTCCGATCTTTTATGGTCTATTGGCAGTAGTAATAGGAAAATATAAAATTAATGTTTATTATTGAACTGTATAACTACATTCTCCCCATTCAAAATGGTAAACCTAGAATTAATATACAGGGACACACAAAATATCTCCAATCTTTTCAAGTCTGTTGGCGGTAGTTGTACCAAAGAAATTCAATATTTACTAGCTGGAACCCGTCGAATTCGGCGGTCACTTTATTGACCTTTATAAATGTTTCCAAAATAAATGGGAACGATCAGGAATGTCAGCAAGGTCTTGGACAAAACGGACAGAAACAATCGAAGAGCGAAGCGGACGCGACATGACATGTGACAGAAAGTAAAGAAAAAGTTTCGCGCCAGTTCTTACTTTAGCAACCGTACGATGCCGGTGAAATGATTGAAATCTTTAAAATTTGTTTTTTTTAAAATTTGTTTTTTATTTAAAATTTGTTTTTTAACTATCTTTATAGGGTACAAAAAGGAGTACATATTAAAAGTTAACACTTTGCCGTCCGGCGTCACCACAGTGGTGTCTTACGCAAAGTATCGCTAAACGGCCA
>JAWZYV010016428.1:0-39613 GCA_038373885.1 Cheiracanthium punctorium
TGACGTAAATCGCTAGTCAGACTTCAATTTCTTTTGACTGACGTAAATCGCTAGTGTTTAATGTTTAATCGCCACCTGGCGACTGGTGACCGGGAATTTTAAGCTTTACTTGCTATTTAAAAAATTATATTAAAAATATAATTATAATAATCAGTTTTGACTGAGTGTAACATGAAAATTAATATATAGGTAATATGCATACATATTTTCACACTCAAAAAATCGTTACTTTGAGAGTAAACACTCAAAATTTACAAAGTGGTCCATTGTAACCCGATCTCCCCTACCCACCCAACAAAAAAGACACTTCCCACTTAAACAAGAATATTTATACGATGAAGGAATGAAAACAAATTGTGGTGTGGGGTTTCACCCAATATATTGTCAAGTCGGGGATCAGAACAGTTAAAATAAAGTTGGTACAAATGATTAAAAGCTGCACAAGAAGTTAAAACATGGCGAATGGTGAGATGAGTATGACAATGAGGGCACTCTGGAGGAGGTTCACCGAGGAGTAGGTGTTTATGGTTAATTCTCATGTGTCCAATGCGGAGACGTGTCAGAATGACAAAATAGGGCTGAGAGAGCCAGTAAGTTAGTGACGAGTGCATGGAATAAAGCTTATTTTGTCTTTCTCCATTCCATTGATTGAGCCAGTTGTCTTTTATCATACAAGAAATAGCTGATTTTATATCACAGTAAGGAAGATGACCAGCAGGCATGAAAACAGCTGAAGAGCAAAAAAGAGGAAATACACGTGGACATATTTTCCAGCAAAAAATTGAAAAATTTACGTGCACGTATTTTCAGGCATATATAAGAAGGTTGATAATCAGGGACGTAGCCAGGGGGGGGGGATATCGGGATATATCCCCCCCCCCCCCGAAATGTTCGGATTAGTGATGAAATTCCATCTATTTATACACATATAAGTTCATATCTCCCCCCGAAAAATTTTCCTGGCTACGCGCCTGTTGATAATGCAAAAACATGGAACTGGGGAATAATGTGTGAGCTTAAATTCAACCACTGTTAAACGAAATGGTGTACTAAACAATTTCTACCATTAAAATTTCAACCACAAACAAATTGACTGTGATCCTGAAGAAAATAATTATGCACTGTAAATGTTTAATAATCAGTTTTAGATATACAATATTTATTAAAAGAAAACAGGCTATAATTATTTAAAATAATTATCTTAAACAATATCGTAAAATCCTAGATCAAAACAAATCATAAGTCTCACATCCAAATTTCAGACTATTCTTTTGATATGAAAATAAAATAAAAAATTGCTTCTCAAAAAAAAAAAAAAATATTTTAAGACCTATCTTTTTTTTTTTTTTTTTTTTTTGATCAGAAATGGAATGAAAAATTATACATATGGCATTGGCATTTTCTAAAATAAGCATTCAAATGATAGAATAAAAGTGAAGTTTTCTTGTTTTATTGGAAAAAAGAATAATTCTTTAATAAATGTCTAAATATTTTCTCAGGTAAAATTTTAGAATCTTAGCAGTCTTGCAGCACATCAGCACACAGAAGTGGAACTTATGACAGGGACATATGTTCTGCTCCTTCCTATATTAGCTGCAAAATACCAACTCACAAGATTATGCTTTTTAAAATTAACTGTAAAAAATAATTACCAAAGAAAAACCTGCACAAACGAAACATTTTTAAACATTGATTAAACATTATTAAACATTTACATTAAAGAATAAAACGAAATAGCGATTTTCCTGATTTTAAAATTGAAGTGAAAATGTTCCAGAAATCAATAAACATATTATGGGGAAAATAATACTTTTCTGTTGAGTTACTAAAATGCCTTAAATTTTAATTTAACAATAGACACATCTTGTTTTTAAAATTATTCATTTACCAAAAGGCTGCAAATAGATTGAAGTTCAGTTGGCAAATATGGAACCCGGAGATCGGGGATAGTTAGTTACCATAATTTCGCTAGTATAGTCCGCGGACTATGTATGTCAAAAAGGGATTTTTTTCCAGGACACGGACTATCTGGCTGAAATAAATTTCTTTTGCAAAAAAATTTAGTATATTGATCTTGCTTTTTGATCTGTAGTTAGCGCGCAAGCTCCAGTGAAGCCGATGTTAACAAATTTATTTCTGTAGAAAATAAAGCACATAGATGCACTTGAAGTGACGGCACGTCGGCATGCAGGGAGCATTTGAATTCCCCCCCCCCCCCCCCATTATGTCATTTAAAGCATCGACGTAGTTACAGGTGCGGACAAGCTTCCTGAAACGATTTTAGAAATATTTCCGTCCGATATGCAGAACCAAATTTTGAATGTGCTTAAAAAAATAAAAAAAAAATAATTTATGTAATACGGGGGAAAACGGGCCTTCACAAACCGAGGTACCGACGCCACGTCAACATCGAGAAAGTTGTTATTGTTTTGTCTTCACTCGGCGGAGCGAATTCTGCTGAGACGTTAAAACATGACTTGTGTCGCCTAGTCGCCTCAATTTCTTTCTTTTTTTTCCCAATTGCGAACGCGAATTTTTAATAAAGAGCATTTTTAAATTTCATATTTCGTTAACTTTCAACCCAGAGAGAGTATCAATTGAATGTTGTTTAAAATTAAGTATCATGTGGATTGACCCATGAAAATTAGTAACGATCTTCTCTTTTCTTTTTCTTTTGCTTGGTTATGTACATTTTCATAAATGATTAATAAAAGTAATCTTTTTATTTATTTAAGGAGGCGATATGTCTTGCCTAAGGACGGATTAATGCAATTTTATAGTCGGTTAGTTGAAATTTGTCTAGTTTATGGAAGTAAAATAGAATTTCTTTTTCCTGTAGCGGAGGAGTAATCGCTCCCCCCCCCCCCTCAATCCCTTTAATCCGTCCGTGGTCTTACCATTAGTTAACTTTTCACGAAGTTACGGTACATATTTTTAGTAAAATCCGCATAACTGTTTAAAAAAGAAAATGCAAAAAAAAAAAAAAACCCTGAAAATTTTGGGTTTTTTTTTTTTCTTACGGATTTCTTAACATTAACTCACATTTTAAAAAAGCATTATTCTTTTATTCAGCATAAAATTAAGACGTGTACGTTTTAATAGCTATAAATATCGAAGTATTTATTTATTGGAATTATTATTAATAATTTATTTATTTAAGAAAAGTATATTTAAACTACCATAAATTTTACTTCCTTTGCATGTTGAAGACCTAAAGGAATACGACAAGATTTATATTTTAAATACCATTACTAAAAGCTGCACTTTAATACAAGTTTTATTTGTCGTGTAGACCGTCAGTTTGCTTTATTTAAACAAAAATTCTAGTTTAGCATTCATAAAATATCTGGAAGTTCTCGTTCGGCCGACGATTTTTCCAAAACCAAGCAAATTTTTGGATCCGAAAATGACCACAAACATTTCGTTTTCAATCCACATTTTCTAATATATTCGATAACATCTGCCATTTTCTCAATAATCCACAACAGAAGTGTCAGTTAAGCAGGTACGTGTCCGTGAAAAAAATTTATAGATTCAAGTGCGCAAAACAGCAATAAAAACACGTTGCGAGTAACAATAGCTCACCGACAACGGTTTTCCAGTGGCGAAAGGTCTCGATAGATAATTATTGTTGTGTAGTAGTTCGCCAAGTACATAATTATGTATCATATGCCTTTCGAAACATCGAGGATCTAAAATAAGAATTTGCCCTCTGAACTAAGTTTTGAATTTACCAACTCAGGAAATCAGTAACATTGCACTCTAGCTGACTTTAGTCTAGGCGCAGTGCGAGATGCAGTGAAAACGCACATCCCAGGCGCGCATTATCGTCCTCTTATTACTCTATGTCCGCTTTGTTTTGCTTTAGGTTCGGTAATCACTGTTTTTTTTTTTTTTTTTTTTTTTTTTAAGCGGAAAGGTTTTAAAACATTTTCGGAAAGCGGAGGTCTTCCAAAAAAAACAAAAAAAGCGGAAATCCGCCGAAAAGCGGAAGATTTTCATGCCTGTGACCAGTGTAAGGATTAGTAGATTGTCTAGCTAATTTGTCAGCCCTTTCATTTCCTGGAATTCCCATATGGCTAGGTACCCAACAGAAAATAATTTTAAAACTGCAATTCTTGGCTGAATCCTAGTTTAGGGTGCTTCTTTGCCAACGAGGCGATAACAGGTATAATGTGGTAACCTTGGCGACTTTATTTTGTGTTTTGGCAACCATGTGGAAATCTGCCATTTTGTTTCTGTAGCGCACGTTTTTGACTGACGGGACTCGTATTGTTTACATTATTAAATTTATTCTACTAAAAAGATAAGGGGGGCACAGCCCCCTCCTCACATAAAAATTAAATTTTACTAAACCGAATCTATATGTACATGTAAGCACTTGTCAGACATTTTAGCCAATGTTGTTAGTAATTCTTTACATGAGTTAAGTCGTTTCTTCGATTTAATGCATGCGAGCTGTGTTTGTATGGGAGCAGAATCATATGTGGTATAATTTAGTTTTGGTTTGAGAATGACTTGACTGGCTTGTGTTAACGGAGCGCATGCACAGCAGTTGGTTTGAATGGTCTGTGGAATATTCTAGTGGTTTCCAAAAGCCATTTCTTATGGAAACTCCGAGGGGTTAACGACAAACGTTTTCGGATCCGTTTTTTTTTTAATAAACTAATTCTTGTCCGTTAATTGTGTTTGTGGATTTAATCCTCCGTTTCTCACTGCGGATTAGATGCTTTTTGAGAGAAGGTAAGCGTGCTTTTCTAAACTACGTGGTATATGGTTGTGGCTAAACGAAAAAGTTTAGCATTAATTTTAGAAAATTCATTTTACATTTCAAAAAATCTTTTTCTTTAATGGATTACGAAAGAACGACTGATTGCAGCTAAAAGAAAATTTTAGAGTTCAGAAAATCGGTTTTAGATTTCAGACAATTGCTTTACCTGAATGGTTTATGATTAGTGTTTAGATTTTAGGTTTATGGTTTAGTGTTTAGATTTTAGAAAATTCATTTTAGATTACAGAAAATCCCTTCTAAAATAGTATCCCCAAACATAAAAAAAAAAAACCACTATGACTTGTGATACGACGAATATGATTTAAATAAAATAAAAAATCAGTTGTTCAACAAGTTATGTAAGTACAATAATGACTTTAAATTTTTGTTATTTAAAACTTAAATATTTATGCTTTTCAATATGCTTATTTTGTGTATTTATCGCTAATTTGGGTGCGTTCTCCCGTAGTGTCTACTCTTTGGGAGCGTTTCAGCTCCCAGAGACAAGACTGGAAAACGCGCCAAATTGGCAATTTTTGAAAACACGCCAAGCACCCTAAACTAGGAATTAACCCAATTCTTTAGTTCTTTGTACAAAGATAGGGATTTGGCATATAGCTACGTGATGGAGAACCTGACTTTAAATTTTCCAATATGCTTAATGAGTCAGAATAAATAATATAATGTTTCGTGTCCATCCTCGAGATATACAGGCTTTCATAAACTGCCAGAAGTTCAGCCGTAAACACAGAGCAGTTCCTTAATAGAAAAAGACTGGTTAAGGGGGGTCCATTTCGAGGCCACCGTAGTCTATAGGTAGAGGTTCATGACGATCTGAGTAACTGAAGTGATGCGCCAATATAAAGATCAAAATTAACAGTCGCCACTCGCCACGTGGCAACTGTATTTTTGAAAGTGGAGACTGCAAATTTATGTACCAGTCGTCACAGTTTATTTCTGAAGGGTTGCTGTCTGTTCAACCGAATCAAAGACAAGATTTGATAAAAACATTTACTTTATTTTTCTAAACATTTGCCTGAAAATACAACATTTCCAAATTACACTTACAGTATATGTGTTACACTTTTAACTAAATGAGCTGGATGCCAAAAGGTAGCCAAAGGTAACTTTGGATTCAATTAATTCATTTTAATTTTTCATTTATTTTAATTTTAATTAATTCATAATATAATTCATTTTAATTTTTAAGACCCCTTGCCTTTAGGGAAAAAATTGATACTTAACAATTAACCATGGCAACTTGCCATAACACCTACAAACCCTTGCAGGAGAGCTGCTAGTCACAGACCGTCCCGATCTGAACTGAAAAACAAGAAGAAGTGAGGAGATACGAAACTTCCCGAGCTTATATACTAAGCTACATACCTAGCAGCCAATCAAAACGCGACACGCAAAATGCGTCAAAAGATTTGCATATGTTGACGGACATTTAATTCTAGCTCAAGCAAAATTTGCATACGCAAAATATCGTAATCGTTCGCAAGTGCGAACGAGCAAAAAAACTACTGAATGCCAAATTACAGGCAAACGAGGAACATCTCAACTTTGAGTTTTATGCGACACATCCAGTCATTTTGTAAACAATACCATGCAAGTACACATTTAGGGAGAGAGGAAGAAACCGGGATGTTTCCAGGTTATACAATTAAAATTAAGCTGAGTATTTTGAGTTATATTTTAAAACTAAAGCTATTACTTTTTAAGTAGTTTTAGGAGAAGAGAAAAGTTTAATTTTTACGAAAACGGAACTATTTTTAAAATGCTTATGAAATTTAATAATTACGATTTAATATTTAGTTTAAGCAGAGTTAAGTTTATTTTAAAAGACACATTTAAAATACATGAAACATCCAACAATGTCCCCCTTTCTTCCTCTATCCAAAAATGTGGTTACAATATTTAACCAATGTATCATTACTGACAGTTTTTGTCAGTAGATCAGCCACATTCCATTTACCTGGAACTTTTAAAAGTTTAAAAAGTCCATCTAAAAGAAAGTTCTTCACAAAATGATATCTAATACTTATATGTTTATTCCTAGAATTTTCTATGTTATTTTTAGTGTAGTAGATTGCACTTTCAGAGTCAGAAAACATTAAGGGTTTTTCAAAATCTAATTTCAATATTTTACTGCTTTCTTCATAAATATTTTTGTAACCAAATAAGTTCTTTTGCCGTTTCTGAAATGGCTATGTATTCAGCCTCCATTGTCGATAATGCGACACACTTCTGCTTTCGGGTTTTCCAACAGATAGGGATATTTTTAAAGAACATTATGTAACCCGAAAAATGACCGTCTGTCATCGCGGTCGGAAGCCCACGAAGCATCAGCAAATGCGCTTAAATGTTTCGAGGTGTCTAAAGTCATTGAAATACAGTAATCGCTAGTTGAAATAACATAGTTCAATACTTGACATAAGAGTTTCCAATGAGCTAATGTTGGATGGGAATTATACTGCGCTAACAAGGTAACTGAAAAAAGAATGTCTGGTCTTGATCGGGTTGCGAGAAAAAGCAATGATCCGATCAGGTTTCGATAAGGAAATTTTCCTTCAATAGATGGTTCACCTTCATTATGTTTAATAACTTGACCTTGAGGTATTGGCAATTTAGTTTTTACAAAATGGATATCTCTAAATTTTTCTTTTAAGCGTTCAATATAAGATTTTGACTGTAGCTTCCATTTATCGTTAAAATATGAAAATTCAATACCAAGGACTTTCCTAATTGGACCTAAATTATTAATTTCAAAATGTGCTTTAACAGATTTACTACTTTAGCCATCTCAGAATCAGACTTTGAAAAAACTGTTAAATCATCAACATAGATTAAAATGATAGTTTTACAATTTAGAAAATACCACACAATTTGTGTTTAAAAAGTTAGAAATCCTAAAGTTTTTTAAAGTGGATTCCAATTCTGAATGCCACTGTCTGCCGGCTTGATGCAAGCCATATAAGGCCTTTTTTAATTTTAATACATGAGACTCTAAATTAACATCTACAGGACATTCAAAATTTTTGGGTATCTCCATGAAAGTTTCTTCATTTAGCTCACCATAAAGATATGCACATTTAACATCAATATGCTTATGAAACCCATTTCATGGAGATAACCAAAAGTGTTATGAAAAAATAGATCAATTCAAAATGCCCCACAGGTGAAAAAACATCATGCGTAGTCAATACCAGCTTTTTGCTTGAAACCTTGCGCTACTAAGCGCGCTTTAAATTTACAAAAATTTCTATGGTCCTATTTCAACTTATAAACCCAGCGGACAGCCGATTACCTTTCTGTCCGAGGACGAGGGACAATGCTGTATACATCACGAGTCCTCAAGGTAGTCCAACTCGTCGGCCATGGCTCTGCTCCATTGGGCGGCTGCTGGCGACTGGATGGGCTTCCTCATAGGATGAAGGCTCGTCGATGACAGCATGGAATGTCTCAGCATCCCGGAACTCTTCTTGATCAGTCTCGGAATCGTCCGCTCTAGCTGGTTCATCAGGGAGGGTTGTCATCTTCGGGGGTAACTTCAGATTCAGGAATGTGCTTAAAATTGAAGAAATTTGCATCAAAAATTATGTCGTTCTTTTCGCAGTACTCGCGAAACATCTGCCAGGCTTCTGAGCCTTTTGGATAACCAGGTGCAAAATAATAGATATCATGTCGACCTTTGGTCTTTCCAGACCTCCGTCTGTGCTCTTCACGTTTCCAGGATATGTTGCGGCAATGGCTTGACGGTTCCATCCCAGTGCTCTCTTCTACATCTCCTTTTGAAACAAACATAAGGTTAAAGAGGGACTTACCACCAGGTTCGTTCGACGATAGCCTTTGATTAACTCGTTGAACTTCACGTGTTTTGTTTCTTCGATGCACACAGACTTCGGCAGGGCAGGCATCCAGATGCGATATCTTTTGGTGTAGCGTGCATACCCGATCAGTACACCAGTCTCTGCTTTGGATCCAGTTTATCCCTTTTACTTTTATTGATGTATACGTAAGCTAAACTTCCTATTACCTTGAGATGGTCTGACAGAACACTTTCTCTTGAAAAATAAGGTATAGGGGACCTGGTTACCTATGCTTCGATGAGGAAATCTGTTATACAGGTAGATGAAGGTTTGGGCAAGTTCAGCCCACAAACCTTTCGGAAGTTCCGCGTCTATTCTTATGGCTCTAACACCCTCTCTGTCATGGTTCGGTTGAGGCGTTCTGCAATGCCGTTCATTTCCGGTGAGTATGGGTTAGTATGCTGCGCCAGAATACCATTCTCCTGCAGGAACGTGTCAAATTCTTTGGAACAAACTCATCCCGATCAAAAATAAACTCCATGCCCATAATCAACTGCTTGATCTGTCTTTCCATCCGTCTTTCAATTCGAACTTTAAATTTTCTAAAGGTCTCAAAACAGTCACTTTTCTTCCTAAGTGGAAATACCCAAGCATATCTCGAGTAGTCATCTACCACTGTGAGAAGGTATCTTGCATTACCATATGAAGGGCCGACTGTGCTGTCCCAAACATCCAAATGTAGCAAATCCAAAGGATTTTTAGACTGACGCTTCTTTCACAGTTTTGAAAATTGCTCTTGTCAATTTAGCCTGCACACATGGCTCGCACTGCTGAAGATCACCACTGAGCTTTTCAAGCCCATACACCAGATTCTTCGTCTTCATCAATTTTAAAGCTTTGACGTTTTGATGTCCTAATCTCTTGTGCCACATTATCATATGGTTCCGTATCTTCAGAGGCTTCTCTGTGATGACGTGTGCACTGGCAGCTGAATTCTCAGGCTCCACATTGGATTCCAGGACATACAGGTTTTCCTATTAATGGAGCAACAGCTATGACGTGTCCATCCGGGTCAGATATAGGATTGAGATTTCGATGATTTGAAAATTCATGCTGTGGCCAAGCTTGTCAATTTGGCTGACAGATATCAGGTTCTTTTTCAACGAAGGACCCCAGAAAACTTTGGACAGTTCCAACGATTTAGTCTTGCCCTTAACAGTCAGATGCAGGGTAACAGAACCAAAACCTTTTACTTTTACTTCGGCATTTCTAATTCCACGTATCTTCATATCACACTCGGTGAAATTAGTCAACAAAAACTTTTCAGAAAGAAAATGGTTGATGATCCGGAGTCTACTATCCACTTCAAAATTTTGGTGGAGTGACTTAAACAATTTGTCGCTTCGTCAGAAATTTCAGCAAACGAGCAATTTTTTCCCTTTACCTTTTCTTCCGATTCCCGCAATTTGGTGAAATATGACCTATCTGTCCACACTTAAAACATTTCCGGGTTTCTTTTATCTGTCGGTTTGGTCTCGACGTCTGGCTCTGTAATTTAGGCTTACTTTTTCTTGACAGCATCACACTGGCTCTTGGGGGATCTAATACCATTTTCTTCAGGAGTCATCTTTAAATACTTGAGACGATCGTATTCCGCCAGTAGTTGTTCGCGAACTTTAGTCGAGGTAAAGTCTTTATCATTTAACATATAAAGTTGTTGACACACGTTATTATATTCCGGGCGAGGTTCATCAGCATCTGGTACGCCACCTCATCATCGTCGATTCTTTTACCAACAGCCGTTAAACGATCTGTAGCTTGAGTCAATCGTCCCAAATAAACAGCCATGGATTCGCCGGTTTCATACTTCACACGCATAAATTCTGCACGCAGGTGAGCAATCCTTGCTCGACTAGCCGGCTCAAAAGCTTGCTTAAGGGCGTCCCACATTTGTTTGGGATCGGACAACCCCATGATTAGACTTTGTTGTGCAGGTTCAATCCCCATGGGCTATCGTAGACACTGCCTTTGCTTTCGTCTGAGGAAGGGTAGCAACTGCGGGTCCCCCTCGACTTTAGGAATTCCAGGTTCATCCTTAGTCGTAGCTGGAGAGATAACGGGTGAAACTTCGGTCCCGTCAATAAACCCATATAGGCCCTCATGACATAGCAGCATCTCCATGCTATATGACCACTGCCGATAATTTTCCCCATTTAATTTTGGAAAGGAAAAGACTGAACCTACCAACGGAATTCCAGCCATGTTTAAAATTTTGTTTTTTTTTCTTAAACTTTAAGGGCCTGCCAAGAGTCAGACTTTTATAGTCAAAAAGTGACAAATAGTGTCAAAAAGATTACTTAGAAGTAAAAAGTTTGGCTTTACCTAACAAAAGGTTTCTAGCCGAATGAAACCGTTGAAATCCGTAAACTCAATTAGAACTACAGCTATAATTGATTTAAGGGTTTCAAAAGGGAAATTTTTTTTTCTTTTCTTTTAAATTTCAAAAATTTTAAAATATAACCCCCATTATCTTCAAACATTTAGGAAATACGACGATCCTTCACAATCCCCATAAGTTAAACTTTTAAAATCTAGAAAGATCGATCAAGGCTAAGGCGATAATGAAATTTCCAGGTTTCAAAAGAGCGATTTTCAAAATTTGTATTTAAGTTTTTATAATTAATTCCAATCTCATCGTTAATTCAGCCGAACAGAAGCAACAGAGGTGGTAAACCACGCTCTGCTACCATTTTGAAGGGTTGCTGTCTGTTCAACCGAATCAAAGACAAGATTTGATAAAAACATTTACTTTATTTTTCTAAACATTTGCCTGAAAATACATTTCCAAATTACACTTACAGTATATGTGTTACACTTGATATAAATGAGCTGGATGCCAAAAGGTAGCCAAAGGTAACTTTGGATTCAATTAATTCATTTTAATTTTTCATTTATTTTAATTCATAATATAATTCATTTTAATTTTTAAGACCCCTTGCCTTTAGGCAAAAAATTGATACTTAACAATTAACCATGGCAACTTGCCATAACACCTACAAACCCTTGCAGGAGAGCTGCTAGTCACAGACCGTCCCGATCTGAACTGAAAAACAAGAAGAAGTGAGGAGATACGAAACTTCCCGAGCTTATATACTAAGCTACATACCTAGCAGCCAATCAAAACGCGACACGCAAAATGCGTCAAAAGATTTGCATATGTTGACGGACATTTAATTCTAGCTCAAGCAAAATTTGCATACGCAAAATATCGTAATCGTTCGCAAGTGCGAACGAGCAAAAAAACTACTGAATGCCAAATTACAGGCAAACGAGGAACACCTCAACTTTGAGTTTTATGCGACACATCCAGTCATTTTGTAAACAATACCATGCAAGTACACATTTAGGGAGAGAGGAAGAAACCGGGATGTTTCCAGGTTATACAATTAAAATTAAGCTGAGTATTTTGAGTTATATTTTAAAACTAAAGCTATTATACTTTTTAAGTAGTTTTAGGAGAAGGGAAAAGTTTAATTTTTACGAAAACGGAACTATTTTTAAAATGCTTATGAAATTTAATAATTACGATTTAATATTTAGTTTAAGCAGAGTTAAGTTTATTTTAAAAGACACATTTAAAATACATGAAACATCCAACAATTTCCCCCCTCTCTTTCCTTTTTTTCACAAAGTTTTTATGAATTGTAAGGAAAACAGAAACGGGGCTTTAAAACAGATGTTGTTGACAGGAGTCAACTAAACTCCAAGATCGATGTCGGCATGGTGGGGAGGGGGGGGGGAGGGAGAGCTGGATCATAGATAAAAGGTATTAGTACCACTTGACCAATTAGCAAAAGTAATCATCTGTTTTGGAAATTTTCAAATGGGGATTACGACAATGCGTAAGATTGTGGTTTGAAGCCTACACCTGCACTTGTTTGTTTTTGCAAGGGCTCTCTGAGAACAAAAATCCGAAGAGAGGTGAGCATTTATTTATAAATTCTTTTCTTGTGATATATTAATACCAAAAAAAAATAAATAAATAAATAAATATTTCAAGATTTATTCCGGCCAGAGTCTTATTATCGCATGGGCAAATCGGGACTTTCCCCAGGGACCCCCCCCCCCCCCCCCTGACTCGAAAGGGCCCCAATTTCACATTTGTTCGGAAATATTCTTTTTTGTATCAAAATATTATGAAAAATAAAACAATTTCATATATGGGGGCCCCCAATTCCATCTATGCCCTGGGCCCCTGTAGGTCATAATCGGGCCCCGATTCCGGCATAATAAGGCTTATGGCCAGCATAAAGTTGATGACAGCTGTCAGTCTCGGAAAATTAACAATGTTCGTCATGAACAAAGACCAATGGAGTATGCAAATGCAGCCACGGGGGATTTAAAAATAGGGATACTTTGTTCTCGCAAAAAGGCTATTTTGTGTACCATATAGAAAATATTCAGAACTGGTTTGATGCAATCGCAAAATGATTAAAGTTTATTCCTACGCGTTCATTTCTTATAGTCCGACACATAAATTCAGATCAATGGACGTCATGAAGTCGCGCAATTTAACTCGCAAAAAGGCACTTTTCATTTCTAAATGAATCCATAATTCCCTAATGGTTTGTAAATATCTTTAATAACTATAGATAATTTGAGGTAGGAAGGCCAGATAATGATTATACTAAGCAATCATTAAAAACAAAAACTTGCAAATGCACAAAACAGCCAGTTATAAACTACAGAAGCTGCCATTATTTATACTGACAGTTTTCACTAAAAAGCTGAACTCTAGAATTATGATTGTGAAATAACAGGGTGGCTACGGAAATTGAGAAAAAAAGTTCCCTGATTTCCCTGACTATCTTTATCAAATTTCCAGAACTAATTATATACATATCATAATCTTTCATGTAAATCACTATTGTGTATCATGCACCAACAGGTGAATGCTTCATATAGGGAAATAAATAATATTAAGCATGTTTGTGGTTTTCTATTAATAAAATTGTAGTTCAGTTTCATAAATCCAAACATAAAATTTTGTTGAACACTAAAAGACAATATGTAGCAGAAAGTTTCCTTGTTTTATAAAGATTGTGTTCAATTTTAAGCATAAGGATGACTGATCAAAATAAACTGGCCTCCTAGTCAACTTATTTTATTTCAATCAATGTATCGTTTCAAAATTTAAAAAATATGTAAAAAGTCTTAAAAATGAGCACTATCTAAAAAAAAAAAATCGTCTTGACGGGGAGCTTAGCAGGCATCACTCAAATGTCCCATCACTTTAAAAAACACAATGGCACAGTAGAAGACTAAATCATCTTTTACCATTCATTTTACCTATGACTTTATTCATGAAGCAATTCACATGCCGATATGATTCACAGATCCGGTTTCCTGTATGATCCACATCTTAGAACGAGTCTGAATACATGCGCTTTTTCGGATTCGTATAGTGATAGTGCCTACATCACTTGAGTTTCGGATTCCTATTTCTATGTTCTCGGATGATCTGTATTCTGGTTTCGGATTCGTAAAATGTCTGTATCTGTGCATCAGTTGAGTATCGTGTGATCCAGAACGGAGCCGAGCATCAGATTGACATTTTAAAATGATCTAGTTCACTCAGCAAAAACGAAAGTTCCCTGATTTTTATATTTTTTTGCAAAATTCCCGGGTATTTCCATGATTTTTCCAGATTGATAAAGTACCCTGATTTTTCCATGATTTCCCTGATCTGTCGACACCCTGAATAATTATCAAATATAACACCTACATTCTAGGATAGGTGGTTGTTATTTTGAATCCCTTTCTTACCCCCAACTGAAAGTGTTATGTTCCAGAGATTGCAGTTTTTTATTGCTACATAGGTAAAGGTCAAGACTCAAAAATTTTGAGAGTGGCCAGTGGCCACTGGACATGATTAATTCAGTGGCCACTTTAACGGTATCTTACGAACGTTGAATTCATGTGTAATTAAAATATATGTATGTACACATAAAGGTGTAATATTGGATATAATATAATCAAAAAATTAAATTTTTCAGGACTAATGAATAATAATACAATGTTATTTTGTATACATTTCTTAAAATTAATAATAATACTTACTATAGCTCAGTTAATTAATTTTGTCAATAATTGAAATGAATGAAAAATAAGTAAATTAAAATCAGGCTTAATGAAGAACACAGACATTTAAAATATTATATTTTAATCTTGAAAGTATGGCCTTCTGCTTTTTAGGCTATCATGCCACTACTATTCAATTACACATTAAAATCCGTCAAATTAACCTTAGCAGTCTTTACAAATAGCCTGTTTTCTAAATACTCTCTACCCATTGATGTGGATTTGTCACCTATAATATTTCAGAGCTGCCAACATCCAATTGTAAATTATAGGAGCATCCATATAGGGTGCCATAAGAGAAAAATTAGGGGGGGGGGTTAACTTCATTTAAAAGAAACAAACATCAGTTTTCTAATTTTAGGGAAATTTTCACTTTTTTAAAGGAAAAAAAAGGATTAGTCAAGCTACTTTATACGTGGAGTGATAATCATACACTATACTGCAGTAGTAACTAGAACGATAATCATGCACAATACTTCAGTAGTAACTAAAACAACTATTTTAAATTAGTGAAACAGCATGCTATAACATGACTATCTGCACAGGCAGCCATGTTATGATTCATTAATAAATATTTCACAAAGACATTTCAAATGTAGATCTTTTAAGTAGATTTGAATTTGACCTTAAAAATCAGTTGCAGCATGCAGAAAATCATAAGTAAATTTTAAATAAAATCAATTAATATAAATAACTAAATAAAACACTAAAATAAGGGTTAATTTTTAATCATTAGGCATTGGAAACTTCAATGAAGAAATGCACAGCAAAAGATGGTCATTTACAAGAAGGATGAAGAAAGATTGAAAATGACTCCCTGCCTCTTAATTAAAATTTGAAGACCGAAAAATCGGTGTTTTTCGTTAATTATCGGATTTCCGGAGCAAATTAAAAATATCGGACAAACTCCGGTGAAAAAGGAACACTTGGCAGCTATGATACACGCAAAACGACAAAGAATAGTCCGTATTCAACTTTAAAATTTTGAAAACTCAATCGTTCCACGATTTTTTTGATAATTTTCACCTTCAGAAAGCTTTCCCAAATCCGATTGTCTAAAATAGTGAACATGTGATATACCATCTATATGCTGGAGATAGATATAACTAAACAAAATTGTATATTATAAATGAAATGACGTCATTTTGATGTCGCGAGTTTAAAAATGCATTAGAAATTTTAATGTGTTAAAAAAAAAAAAAAAAAAAAAAAAAAAAAAAACATGGGACATACTATCTATATGCTAGCGATTAACATAACTGTAAAAAAAGTAGCCTATCATAAATGAAATGACGTCATTTTGATGTCACGAGTATGTCTCAGAAAATCCCAATTAGGTTACCAAGGTTTGACAAAATACTGCACCATGAGCGAAATAATAAACATTTAGATTATCAGATGCTGTAAAAAAATAATAAAAAAGTGAGTTTCTTTTTCCTTCTTCCACTCATTCATGTTAGATATCGCAACTCAAAATGACGCCATTTTGACGTCATGTGTTTAAAAGCAATTAGAAATCTAAAAATTGACTATTATAAAAATTCAAAGTATTTTGTTTAGTGCGCAAGCTACCCTTGGCGATTGTTGATGATTTTTCAGCAACCATAATAACAAAAGAAAACTTGCATTTCTTAAATCGTAGGAAATTCAGAAGTCGCTGCAGGGAGGAAAAGACTAACGTATACAATGAATTCACTATAGGTTTGATGTCATATGGATTCCCAAAAATTTCCCGAAATGTCGCTAGGTGTTGACGACTATTAGCTGTATTTATATTAGATATATTTGTTTTCCGTTTTGTTGAATTCTAGTAACTGAACAAGATCCGGCACAAAAGTTACGTCATGAGTCCAATAGGGTACTTATGTATTATCCCGGCGGTCCCCTAAGACGAGCGATTTTTTGCCAAGATAAATGCCGGACACATTAAATGATCGAGGGTTCCGAATACGATTGAAACAATTTGGCAATATATTTTACGAAAAAATAATTTGGCCGGAATGACCGTCGGGATAATACGTAAGTACCCCAAATGGCTCCGAAAAATGTTTGAAATACCGATTAGATAGGAATAGTCGCAACATCTTAAATTAACTTAGATAAGCTCTCATGCAAGAGAGTAAAATGAGCAAATTAATTTTAAATAGGTGCTCTTCTAATTAGCTGGATTATACAGATTGTCCTCTTATTTAAAGCAATTTTGGTAGGTGACCAGTCCAAATCGCTAGATCGATGTTATTTTTAAACGAATGAGCTGAAATCGTAGGAAACTCACAAAATCTACACACTGAAATCAATAATATATCATCAGCAAAATTTAGGATATGTATCGTGAAAAAAAAAAAAAAAAATGGTATTGAGATTACAATGTGAAATAATTTGCTCTTTCCGTGGCATTAGCAGAATCTTTCTAAATAATGGACCAAGACACTACACTAGAGATGACTTCTGCTAAAGTTCTATTTTAATGACAGTGTCATTTCATCTCTCGCCCTCTTGATTGAAAATTGTCCGAAAAACGTGTCCCAAAAAGCGACATAATTTTACATATATTTAAATACTATTAGTTTACAAAAGCTTTAATCTATTGTTACAATATGTCGTTAGCTGTAGAATATGCATCCCATGTATTTTTCGATAAATAGGTTACAATCACAAAAATTTCAACATAGGGTTACCAGGAGAAATACACGAAAGATGAGAGATAAAATGACATAGTCAATTAATATCGTTTTAATATGGCAATAATAAAACTAAAAAAATTGGGGGGGGGCTCCCTCTGACGAGGCTTGAACAGCCGTGTTTTTATTTTATATTCATATATTTTCAATTTAAGAGACCAAGATCTCTAGACACGACTTCAGATTTTGTTTAAATATTGAATATGTCATTATGGCAACTATTGTGTCAAAAATAGATTATGAAATTGGTCTTTTAAATGAAGAGTTTAGTCTGCATACCGTTCCCCTTTTCGGTCACAAAAGTGGCACTGGCATAAGTTTTTGTGATAGGCTGCAGTTATCCCGGATTTGTACATATGACGTCAAGTTTTCGTCATAATTAAATAATTTTTCACTTTTTGAGCTTCCGTCTTACTGGACTTAATCCTAATTATATGTGTAAAAAAAATTCGCTTCCTCACTATGCGGAGAACGGGAACACAACTAGTATTAATGTAAGTAATAGGTAGTAATAGTAGATTTGTTAGGTTAATATGGATTAAAGCAACAGTATATCACGTTAATAAATATTTTGTGAAATTAAAATTGTTCTATTCATCATTTTTCAAAGTGCGAGATCGTCTCAATGCTAATTAACCCTCCAAGCGGCTGAGACGTAAAATCCCGTCAACTGCAATCCAGTTTTCACTGCAAAGCATCTACAACTTAAATTGTTTATAACTCTCACTTATTATTAAAAAAAAATTAATCTTAATGTTGTACATATTTTGTTGATTTTTTAATAATTACAAATGTTTCTAGCAAAAAAAAAAAAAAAAATTTTTTCAATAATTTTAAAGGCTCTTGAAAATTTTACCGTGAAAACAACTTTACATTATTTGCCCATTTCTAAGACGCACAGAGGGTTAAAGTATAATGTATATGTTTCACCCTTACGTGACAAAGAAACGCAAATTACTCTAAAATTAAATTATATGAACACACACTAAACATGTCAAAATTTATCTTTATGCTTTTGAAAAAGGTAACATGAAGTATTATAGAAATGACCGGCGAAAGAAATGCCGGTATCAATAAATTTAGTATAAATTAAAAGCAATCTAATGGGTAATTAGCAAATATTTACTAAGATCGATTTACGATATTACTAGTAAGTAACAAAATAATACAAATAATCAGGTTTCTGACATATGTAAGATGCCGGCAAAGTCCCTTTAAATGCAGTTATGCAGCAAAAAAAAAAACTAAAGCTTTACCATCACACATAAATAACTATAAAACAAGAAACGTATCGGTGAAAACACTTACTTCAGGAATAGAATTATCCACTTGCGTTAAATGAGTCACACTCGACATAAAACCATTCATATCCGAATCCTCAGATAGGGAACCTGGCCAACCCATTTCAACGTCCTTAACCTGAAATTTAAAGATTTATCTTCAGTATTACACGACACGTACAAGATCTGTAAACCATTGAATCAAAATAGTTTTTGAGATTTGAGAGTTAAATATGCACACACGTACACAAAAAAAGTCGCCAAGCTTGGCGACTTTTGGCATAGTTCTTGAGGGAGGCACGTGACGGTGGTCGGACCATTACCTAACTTATGTGGTAGGACGGTATTGTGCTTGAAATGGATGAATCTCCTAAAATTGCCATTGACCGTAATGTATTGGAAATATTTTGAGTGTTCCTGTAGCAGAACTGTAAATGATAAACACACTTTTTTTAATGGAGAAATTCATTTTCTAACTCTTTACAGCATATATCACTTCTGAGTCGTTTGAAATAGCCCAATACCTCTAAAAAACGCTTTGATGAATTTCGGCCCATAGAGCGTAATGTATTTCGAATATTTTAGGCGGTTCTGTAGATAAACTATCCAGTCGAATGGAACTGAAAGGGGAGGTGCACAACTAGAAGTTACAACAATCCTAAATATAAAGTTTCAACATTCTACGCCTAATAGTTTTTGAGATATGCGAGTTTAATGAATTTCGGCCCATTGAGCGTAATGTATTTCGAATGTTTTGGGCGGCCCTGTAGATAAACTATCCAAAAAAATGGAACCAAAAGGGGAGGTGCACAACTAGATGTTACAACTATCCAAAATATTAAGTTTCGACATTCTACGCCTAATAGTTTTTGAGATATGCGAGTTTAATGATTTTCGGCCCATAGAGCGTAATGTATTTCGAATCTTTTGGGCGGTCCTGTACATAAACTATTCATTCGATTGCGACCAAAAGGGGAGGTGCACAACTAGATCATAGAACAATCCTAAATATCAAATCTCAACATTCTACGACCCATAGTTTTTGAGATATGCGAGTTACATACATACGTACGTACGTACAGACGGCATGGAAAAACTGACCACAATAAACTCGCCGCTGGTCAAAATGAGTTGCAGACGCGTTAATATGATCGTGCATGCTAGCCTACGATGAGATGCATCGAAAAAATTTTTAAAATTCAATTTAGAGGTAGTCAAAATCTGTTTTTTTGTCGAAATTTGGCCCCCAAAATTTTTCGGGACCACATTACACATACAAGGAAGTAATAAGAAAAAATTATATGAAATTACTGAAATTCAAAATCCAGACATACTTGTGCAAATACAAGTCACTTAAAGCTATGTAGAATTTTTTTTTTACATATGTTTATAGAAAGAGAAAATGCTCTGAAATCTCATTCGAAGTTTTAAAATTTTGGGGCATAGCAAATTATGCAAATTGCTACAAAAATTTATATTTTATTTCCGTTCTTTGAGAAAAACCTGACAATAATTAGTGCAAGGTACACACGCAGACTGGCGTATGTGTCAATGTACATCTATTAATATTAATAAACACTTTCATATTACACTGCACGAATTTCGACTATCGAATTTCAAATATGCTTCCTTTTCAACAACACAAAGAAAAAAAATATATATAAAGGCTGTACTAAAATTAAAATTTTTACATACAAATAAAAAGTTTTTAATTACTTTAAAATTTACTATTTTTAAAATCTTACATTTAAGCTCCTCGGAAATCATTTCTAAGTGGATACGGATAGTTTTGTTTACAACACGCTCGCACGTCGTTAAAATTTAAAGAGCCACGCGCGAGAGGCCTTAATATAGTAAGTTACAAGAAATTACGTTCAGAAACTTCCCAGATTCAGCAATGAATTCCTCTTAGAAATAGAAACCAGCGCCGCCACATCACCCAGGAAAAGATACGCCCGTTTTACTACATGGTGGAAAAGCATGTTTCACCCTTACGTGACAAAGAAACGCAAATTACTCTAAAATTAAATTATATGAACACACACTAAACATGTTAAAATTTATCTTTATGCTTTTGAAAAAGGTAACATGAAGTATTATAGAAATGACCAGCGAAAGAAATGCCGGTATCAATAAATTTAGTATAAATTAAAAGCAATCTAATGGGTAATTAGCAAATATTTACTAAGATCGATTTACGATAGTACTAGTAAATAACAAAATAATACAAATAATCAGGTTTCTGACATATGTAAGATGCCGGCAAAGTCCCTTTAAATGCAGTTACGCAGTAAAAAACTAAAGCTTTACCATCACACATAAATATATTTTTAACACAGCTCCAAATTCTCTCTACTTCAGCATTACTGTGGGGTATAGTAATTAAAGCTTGGATGACTTCTTTTATAATTTTAAAATTACTCAAGTTTTCACTACTTAATTTTTCATTTAAATTTGTTTGGTGGAATTTTTAGAATTCTGCTGAATATGCAGTACAGTGCAGCACCGATAATCCGGCATCGGCGGGAATGACGCGGTGCCGGATTACCGATTTTTCCGGATTATAGATTTGTTGAAAATTTCCATTAAAACCATCGTCGATCACATGCTATTGACCAGTTTATTATTTATCAATGAAAAATAGTCTTAAAACATACATACGATCGCTGTATAAACCGCCAAAAAAAGTACTAAACTACACTGGAACAAATGTAATTTAGTGTTCAATTCAAACTAAAAACTATAAAGCAGAATAGATCATTGATTTTGGAACATTTTCATAAAATATAACAAATAGTAACTGAAATTTATTTAAATTATAATTTAAAATAAGTGTATTAAATTATTAGAATCTAATTAGCTTTTGTATTTACATTAAATACATCGGTTAATTTGACTTGCTTATTTTTTTTTTTTTTGGTATTTAATTGGTTAATTAACATATGCACATTCATCAGTTGACTCTCAGATATAAAATCAATTTATTAAATCTCTCCGTAGTTTTTACCATAGAGTATTTTGCAAGTTGAATTATTCCGAATTTTACTCTCTTCAGTCTTTTCACAGCAGGCATGTGGAAAAACATTGCGGGGGGGGGGGGTTCCCAAAAATTTCGGAGGGGTCCAAACAGTAAAAAAGGCAGAATGTTTCACAGAAAGACCTTTATCATTTTAGTAACAAAAAATCAAAATTTCGGGGTGGGGGAGCCCCCGCCTTTAAATACGTCCTTGCTTCTCAGCTTCTTAATTACGTCGAAACATACTAATTCCCCCCTCCTTTCCCTCTTGCTTATCAAAGCACTGGCGAATTCATACCAGCAGTGCTCACAACAGTTTTTAACAATGTCTCTAGAGAAAAAGAGACCAAATTCTTAAAAAAAAAGAGACTAAAAAGAGACCTTGTAGAACACAACCCGTAACATTCCTAATAAATGTTTTTTTACACTAATGGGGGGGGGGGTTCCCAAAAATTTCGGAGGGGTCCAAACAGTAAAAAAGGCAGAATGTTTCACAGAAAGACCTTTATCATTTTAGTAACAAAAAATCAAAATTTCGGGGTGGGGGAGCCCCCGCCTTTAAATACGTCCTTGCTTCTCAGCTTCTTAATTACGTCGAAACATGCTAATTCCCCCCTCCTTTCCCTCTTGCTTATCAAAGCACTGGCGAATTCATACCAGCAGTGCTCACAACAGTTTTTAACAATGTCTCTAGAGAAAAAGAGACCAAATTCTTAAAAAAAAAGAGACTAAAAAGAGACCTTGTAGAACACAACCCGTAACATTCCTAATAAATGTTTTTTTACACTAATGGTTAATAAATCATATTTGCTATGTTTGATTTTACAAAATAATCAACAGCAATATGAACTTTAGCTATTTTAGAATAGTATGTTTAGCTGTTGGTAGAGATACAGGACTCTGAAGGCATACAGCCGTTTTTTGCAAAAAATTTTAAAGTAATTATTCAAGTTTGTAGACAAGTTTTACTTTTTATGTAGGTCTGTAAGACCATAGCTGATTTTTTAAATCTGTACCTAAAAATTAATAAATTAAACACACTTAATGAGAAATGAATGCATTACCATTTTAAGAAAAAACGTATAATACTAATTAGATTTCTGTAAGCATAGCAAATTTGTAGTCCTAAAAAAGAAATGCAGAGCCTCTCTTACAACATACATATGTATTTCTTTTTAAGATACAGGTGCATCACAGATTTTATAGATTACTCACAGATACAATAAGCAGTTCACATAGTACGAGGTTTTTTTGAAAAATAATTTGTCATTACTGAATCAGTCTTTTTTTCTATTTGTCTTTCTAATGTGGATATAGCTTTACGTTTTTTGTCGCATGCTTTGTTTGTTTTCAAGGCTCCTTCGAGAATACTTTGTGCAACTGTAGCTGCAGCAAGATCCTTCTTCCTCAAAGCAGTTTTCAGCTTGGAATGCGCCTCTTGCAAAAGTTGACCAACAGCTGATGTAGTTACTTCTTGTTTACCCCTTTCATTATTTAACTGTTCTTTTAAGTCATTAATGCTTGCTTTTTTCTCTTCCAGTTTCTTCCTCCTTTCTTCTTCTTCAACCCTTCTCTGTTCAGCTTCAATTTTCTTCTTCTTTTCGTTTTCTGCTTTCTGCCTTTCAGATTCTAAGTAATCATTGTAACTTTTATAAGCCACACGAGCAAGCTTTAGCAACTCCTCAGTAATGGGTACTAAATGTGCCTTATTATCAAATTTTTTAAGTCCATCTGCAACATTCAGCCTGGCATTCAGAGTCCTTGCAGACATAGATGATCTGTCATCCGTCATAACTAGACCTAGGGTCATTCTAGAAGATCTAGAAAACCCCCTTTCAATCTCAGCACTGCCATGAGCCAGAGTCAGCACAGCTTTAGAGAGTTCAGACACATTTGGATATTTAATACAACCATCAGCAGTTCTCAGTTTAGAGATATTACCCCAGTATTGATCAATCCTGATACTCTAAATTTTCCAACTGCAATAGTTTCCATTCATCCAATAATACTTCTGCATCCAACTCTACTGGAAGGAAATGAGCAGCGAGGCTGAGTCTTTCAATATTTTTTGCTTTGAACCTCTCAGAAGGTTTTAAAAAACTAAAGCTTTCCAACAGATTTGACTGAAGAACCTTTTTCTCCAAGATGTACTTGCCAGCTGAAATATAATGCTTCTGGGCACTTAAAAAAAACTGCTTCTTTTCAGAATTTTTGGAATTAAGTAAAGAAACATTAATGTCATCTGATAGAGGCATTTCTTCTATATCCAACAGGTTTTCTTGAATGAAAGGATCATTACAGATTTCTTTATTAAACTGTTTGATTGCATCTGGCTTACAGGTGCGTGCCATGATGGTTAGTACAACCTCTTTGATATTTTCATGCATCACATGGATAAGAGGTTCTTCTTTTTGAAAGAAAACAGCAAACTTTTCAAATACTGCTGCACTCGAGCAGATGAAGTGCAGCTCTGCTCTCATTGTTTTTTTCTTTAAATATTTTACTATTCTCTCATAACTTCCTGTGCTCATAACTTTAGCTTGTTTTGAAGGAATAAATGTCAAGAAATATGCTATGACACCATCCCACAACTGAAGAAGTCTTTTAGCAGCAGGCTGTAATGTAAGCCAGCGAGAACTTACATGTTTCAGAAAGTGTAAATTTGGCAAATTCTTCTCTAACAAAATGTTTGAAAAATCTTCATAACGTGATGGCCAGTTTTTGAAATAATAATAAAGCGCTATGATGAGTTCAAAAGCATCTTCACCTAGATGTACTAGACCTTTTTTAAACGCATTATGTATAAGATGAATATTGCAAAACCCTATGTCTAGCAAACCTTTCTGGCGTATTTCTTTAACGTACTCATTTATTAGGTTGAACACTCTTTTGTTAACGTTAGGGCCATCACTTGAAGGCATTAAGAGTTTCTTAATTGGTAAGCCAGCATTTTGTAAAGACTGCAAAATATTTTCTTTTAATTCGTCCGCAGTTGCATGGCCTATAAAAAAGGTTTCTAAGTGACGAGTAGTGACTTTATCATCAGACCCCTAAAAGCGTATCGCTGTCTGGAGCTCTTTAAATCCAGCCTTGTTTGTTGTTTCATCGAAACATAATGTGTAGAACACACCAGCCAATTCACAAAGTAGCATATCTCTGAAATATGGTCCCAAAGCATCGCTAATCAAATAACGTACTTTAGTCGGGTTTAACAAAAACTTCTCATGAACACCTTCAGGAAACATTGATTTAAACACATGAGTTATGTCTTGTGAAGAACTTGCAGACATGTTTGAAGCAACAATTTTTAAACACCATATCAATTCAGCAGAAAAAGCAGCATCTTTTTTGCAGATTAATTGTGCTTTAACGTTTTCATCAGTTTTAGAAAGCTGCATCTGGCATGGGTTACTTTTAATGGACATGTTTTTCTTGTGCTTGCAAGTTTCATAATGTTGCTTTATTTTATTAAATCCCTTGGTCACAGAAATTTTTGTATCACAAGGGACACAAAGCAGCTCATTTTCAGAAAAATTTTTCCCCCAGGTTGAAATTTTACAGCCAGTGTCATCTTTTCGTTCTAACCATTCTGTCAGAAGCTTACAGTTCCCCATAGTACACCTGAAACTAAAAAAGAAAAAATAAGAAATCTTGCAGTTCTATAAAATTTGTTCTAAAATTACAAGAAATATACTTATTTATTCACACCATTTAGACTTTGGATAAGGGAATTTTTGAAATTACCATGGTATAAAATAATGTGCGAACAACATTTTTGATGATTTTTGTCAAATAGAGTGCAAATATCATCAAAAGTAGCACAATACTCAGGATATTATAAAATTACTTCCAGTAAAAAAATTAGAGATATACCAAGTACTCGGTATTTGGCCAAATTTTGACCAAGTACTCGGCTAATACAGAGTAGTTGCAAAAATTTTAGTACTTTTTAACATTGTTAAAATGATTTTGTGAAACATTAGAACTGATTTGTAAGAGAATATGCAAATATAAATAATAATTACAGTACCGTATTTTCCGGCCTATAATCCACGGATTATCTGTGAAAATACCCAGCCGTGGATTAACTGTTTTCTTTTTTTCCCCCTGAAAAATTTTAGTACCGAATTTACAACAAAATTCAATAACAGATGGCTCCAGCAAAATGCATCTCTTAATTAACATTAAAATATTAAGTTTTTACTAAATTGTTAATACTTTTAAACAGTCTATTTTAAAAAGGGTATCTATATGATTTTTTTGTTTGTAAAATCCCTAATTTTATTACTTATTTTCACATTAATACTGCCCCAGTTTCTAAACATGTTTTAATTGCCATGCTAAAACTTTATTATTTCTAATTTCTGTATAGCTTGAAACATTTTTCCTCTGCCCTTTATTCACAATCCATCCATAAATAAATAAGCAGCTTGCGACAAGACAGCTGAAAATAATAAGCAATCATCTTATTGTGTGTATAGTTCTGAAATGAAATGTTTGTGTTAATACTCCGAGATGGCTTATCAGCAAAATCATTTGGGGAGGGGGGAATCTGCCAGACATCGCAAGTGAGGCAGCTTTTTTTTTTTTTTTTAAATGCATCTGGCACAGATTTCAGTTTATTCACCGTTCAAAATCCTTGGTTCAGTTGTTTTAAATTTGTCGAAACTCAAAATATTGGAGTCAATTCGTTACATTTATATAAACTTTTATTTATATAATTAACTATTTACATTTTAATAGTTAAACACATATTTAGCAAATCTAATCTAATGCCTTTTTAGGGGCCTCAAGCAGAAATCAGTTTGCCTGTCAAAGAATCTGCTATCGAAATGAAATGTTTACGGTCTCACGGAGGGGGGGGGGGAAGAGAAAGAACCGCGTGACGTCACTCCAACGCGCGTACGAACGCACGTGGCTTTTAAAACGGAAGCAGAATTCCCCGACAGCATCAGAGCGAATGAGAAACAAAGCTGAAGGGTCCTGTTAAAACCAATAAAATTAATTTTCCTTCAAGAGAAAAATACTCGTCAGTGTTTCTCATTCCCCATTCTCAATAAACACCAACCACTGTGTGGGCAACTAATTTATTTGTTCCCGTAAATTACTTAAAATCACGGGCGCGGGCTGAAAATTTTGCGAATTATGAGCAGAACCGAAAGTTGAACAGAGTCAGTTATGAATGGAAATAAAGTATTTCGAGAGGCATTGATTTTTGCGATGACGACGGGCTCGCAAAAATAAGTGATTTTGCAGTATTTTACCAGAAACTAAAGAACAAAAATGAGTGCAGACAGAGAATTATTCCCAGACATAATCAGCGATAGCAACACGTGTGGAATTTTTAGATATGCCATTTGTTTAATTCTGAGATATCCATCAATTCATAAAAATAAAAAAACAGCGGAAAAACTGTCTTAATGGTAACCGGAAAAATTCCTCCATGCCTTCTATATCAATCTGTTTACTTACGTGTGACAAGGACCTCTAAAAAATAAAACCTCTAATCTCCTAAAAAAATTAAATCTTACAATACAATTTTCATAAAAATGAATATAAAAAATTACTTACTTCCAATACTGATTATATTTGCAGAGTTCAATACACAAAATACAGGGTCATCCAGCCGATTCACATTCCTTTGTTCACACGCCAATGTTGCTTCGATGTTGTAAAAGAAAGGAGTATGACGTCACCGAACTGGCGTTTCATCGTCCAATAGAGGGTGAGTTCGTAACCGCGTGACTTCGGAATGGCTAGAATCCGTGACGAAAAAGAGAAAATAGAGACCATTTATGCGAAAAAGGGACTTTTAGAGAGCTCTAACTAAAAAAGACTTTTAGGGAAAAAAGAGACTATTTGCGAGCCCTGTACCAGCGATATAGTTATTGCATTTCGCACGGTGACAGGATGTCTAGAAACAAGACAATGTGTCTGAAAGGAGCCGAAGCCACGTGCTTACGATGATGTGTAAACATGCTGTCTCGTTTTAAAAACTCATACATATTAATGTTCTATGAAAGCACTTGCGTTATCTTTGAATTCTTCATTAAGCAACACTGCATACCTTTGACTACAATTAATTTAAATGTAATAAACCAACCAAGTCGTATTTACTTTTGTTTTTATCTCTGGTTTATCATTTAAAAACAGGAAGTCCCAGTGTCAGGAAGTAATCTTTTATAAAATATGGATTTTTTTTATGTACGCACGTGGTTGGAGAAAGGATTGTTCCAAGCAAAGTGCAAATGCAAGAATATCTTCTATTCTGTGCATTCCTACTGAAGTGAGTCACTCCGGTTCGCTGGCATTTAAGCTGCATCTGCGATTTCGTGGGATTACTGTCAATAAATTCACAATAGAATGATGGAAAAGGGGTGAGGCGAGGCGGGAGAGGATACGTTTTGCCGTTCTTTTTTCCCGAGTGAATTGTAAATTCTGTCCACGTATTTCGGAGAGAGTATGAAACAGTAATTGTAAACCAAAACGCATAAATGTAATAAAATAAAAAGTGGCGAACATAATGAATTTTTTTCATCGCCACTTTCTTAAACTGAGTCGCCACGTGGTGAGTGGCGACCGCGAATCTTGACCTTTATACATAGGTGAAAATAAACATCCCAGAGGTGCCTCTTTTTGAGTTACGCGAACGAAAGAAAACAGATGAAATGAAAAAGCGATGACTGTCACTCTCCGATTCTGATAAGCATTTCAATTAGGAAAAAAGTAACTTATTTTTAAGAGGAAATTTTATCCAGTTTCATTTACAATAAATGTCTGATTGCGTTACTTGGAATTTTGTGAAGGAACAGTTATACATCGTGTTTAGTTAAGGGTCATTTCAATCAATCTTATTTTTGTTACAGTATCATTTTAATGGAAAGTGTTTCGTAAAGGGGCCCGTAAAATGATCGATAATCTTGACTGCGATGATCCCTGTAGCGGAAGGGGCAGGGGGAATGGCAAGTTTTCGAGTGAAAACATGGACATACCAGGGCAAAGGGGGTAAAAAATGATGCCAATTGCTAAAAGGTTGTCGGGCGCCGTGCTTTTTAAAGAGTGGTAGTAGGGGGGCACTACAAAGAAATGCATTTGTCAAACGCAAGGTCATAGCCAGAAAAAAAAAAAAAAAAAAAAAGATGAAAGGCTGGAAAGTTTGAAATTCTGAAAAAAAGGATTGAAATTTTGTACATCGCCTATTTAATGTAAGGGGTAATTTTACTAACTGGGAATATTTTTGTATGGGGTCTGCATAAAAATCAAAAAGTTTTATTTAATTAGATTTAATGTCCTGAAAATGTTAATCAACACTATAAAATTCTGTCCCTTAAATAACTTTGTGATTTATTGTACATGTTTATGATTAATATTGAAGGAATAAAAGACTAGGTCAGTGTGTTTGGGACACTCCGTATATACTGGTAGGCAGGGTTTCGGACCCGCCCACAAACCCAAAAAATCCGGGTGGTTTTTTTTTAACCCAATAAAACCCACTCAGAAATAGGTTTTGTGGGTTTTATTAAAAATTATCAAAATTTTTCCTTTCTTTCATTTAAATCATTTGTTATTTGACATTAAATACATATAATATTACCTACATGACTTAGTGCATTATATTAGATAAATATAAATATGCCAGTTTAATTTTTTTTTTTTTAATTATTTTTCCAACTTCAACATAAAGAATAATAACCTTTTTGAAAATAATACCTTGAGCCAATTCTATCTGCAATCTTTGTTTTAAATGAACAGGTGTAGAATGCAGGCAGGGATAACTTAGTAATTTATCTTTTTAATAAATAAGTTGTGAAATATGAATAAAATATGTAATTATCAGTATAGTGACAAGGAAAAAAATCCTTTCCCAGATAAGAGAATAATGGGATATGTCTCTCTCTTACAGCTTACAAGCATGCATCTCAAGAATGAATTCAGGTTCAGGAAACCATCCTGTATTCTATTAGTTGCTGCATTACTTTAGTACTGAGAAATATAAAACTGATTCATTATACATTGTTTATGTGGGATTTAATGTCAGACATATTAATTCTAGATTTTTTAAAGTAAAAGGGAATATACATTCAAAGCAAAAATGAATAACTATAAAGAAAATTATTAAATAGAGTAGTTCTACAGTAAGTTGGCCTGCAAAGGGTTTACTGACTTATATTCTAACTAGAAAGTATAACTATGACTTAAAAACAAAGGTAAAAAAAAAAATTAAAAAGTTCATAAATTTAAAAAGTAATAGAAAACAGTCGCAATCAAAAACAACATATTTTTGTAAGGGAACAATAATATACTTTTATCAATGGTCATAAAATAAATTAGGAGCCCCTTATAAACATCAGCAGAAAAAGATAGTACTGCATTAAAGTTGAAGTTATTTTTGTATTTTAATTAATTAAATAATTATTTTGTAATGAAAGTTTTCTTTTACACTAAAATGATTCTGTTTTGAAATAAAACCATCAAGTTCACATGCAAAAAGTGTTATACTATTAAAAAAAATCTTTAAAAAACCCAACAAAACCCACCCGGGTTGGGTTTTTTAAAACCCTGCTGGCAGGTAATATTTTTCTTTTAGTAGAAGATTTAGATGTATATTTTAAGAAATCTTTCCTTATTACTTATAATAACTGCGCATGTTTATATTAAACTATATTGCACGTTTATTAAACTATATTGTATGCAAGTTGTGCAATATTCAAAAGCATGCGAGTGGCCACTGGCCACCTGCAAATTTTCTGAATTTTGACCTCTACGATAATATATTAAAATAGGTTGTTGAGCCTGATAAGCATGAAAGGAGCAAAAAACTGGCATAGCAAACCTGACGAAGAAAACTACTCAATTGAAAATTTCTACAAACTTTTCAAAAGAATGAGAAAATGAAAACTCCTGAGATTTGGCACCTCTGCAATAGTGGATAAAGCCCCAGGCAAAACAGCTACAGAAGAGTTAAAACTATAAATACCTGAACCAGACTGCGAAATGACGGCCCCCAGCAAAGTCACAACAAAAAAAGCCCACACAAACTACTCTGTATTATAGAAAAACTCAAACCAGCAGCTTGAAAAAAAGCAACGCCACACCAGTGTTGCCAGAAAGTTGGTTCCACGCACGGGAGGCTGGGCAGGCCGGATTAAAGTGCTCTCTGGCGATTTGGCGTGCATCCTTTGGCAAGAGTCGTTTCTCCCGCTGTTATACACTCCACGCTAGGGGTTGCTGCCCGCACCGCAAGTTGATCCGCGAAAAACAGCAATATTTTTTTATTTTATTTGTTGATTAATTGTTCTAAATATATATTTTAATGCATTTAAAATTGCAGTCTAAAATTACAATTTTAGATTTGAAGGTAATATGTTACGGAAATAAAAAAGAAACAGTGGACAGTTAAAAAGCATCATTTGAAATGAATTGATGAAATATAATTGATGCAGATCCCATATATTGCATTATAATTTTTTTTGTCTTAATTATCTGTTCTTTTAAAATTCATTCGTTCTTATTTCCCCCTTACTTTGGCTTTTAAAATTGCTATATTTTGTATGCTTCTTTTTAAACAAACAAAATCCTAAATTATCCTATACAGTATCTTAATGTTAGCAATTCTGAGGTCGTTCTATTCTAATCGAAAATTCCCACAGCTAGATTTAGAGGATGGAGAACCGATATTTTAAACACACTTTTCTAATGAATATTTTTTGCTTGTAATTTTTTTAAAAGCGCACTTCATGTAATACACAAATGAAAAAAGAGATCTAGTTTACATGCAAATGAACTTTACAAGTCATGACCTGCAGGCTCTCTACTTTACAATGTTTAAATTAGGATAGTTAGGATGTTTAAATTGACTAGTCCCCTTATGCGTCCAGCGTTGCTTCCTAACTTTAGTCTTTCAATGCTAAAGTGCGGAAGCAATGCAATTATTTGAAATGAAAAATGGATGAAACATAACTGATGCAGATCCCATAAATTGCATCCATCCATAATCACCCCACAGGCCTCAGCGTAAGGCAACGTTGAGCGCTCTATTTATAAATCGAAAAGAGCAGAAAAACTATTTCGTTTGCATAGATCAGCCTTTCTTAAAATGTGTTCCAATCTTAAAGTTTAATATCTCTTAAAAATCACTTATCAACACCAGTCAAAACATTGTCATAGCTGCGAGATAAAATTTCATGCGGGCGGCAACCCCTAGCGTGCAGTGTGTAAGAGCGGGAGAAACGACTCTTGCCAAAGGATGCACGCCAAATCGCCAGAGAGCACTTTAATCCGGCCTGCCCAGCCTCTCGTATAGAAAAGTAGCAAAAAGTAATTAAAAAACTTTGTAAAAAACACACATAAGAAGTAAAAGGAAAAAGGATACGCGTTTCGTTCAAAAATTGTTTTGAACTTCTTCAGTCCAAGCCCTTCGACGTAGAGAACACAGGGAACTGAAAAGAGAAAAAAACAAGCAAGATGTTGCCACAAGGGGCAAAGAAAAGTCGAACAAAACCACGGAGAGGGGAGAAAAAAATTAAAAAGGGGGATAGAAAGGAAAGGAAAGAAGCACAAAAAATACAGAAATAAAAAAGGAATAAAGAAAAATAATAAAAAAGGGAACACACAAGTACAAACACACACACAAAAAAGAGAAAACAGAACAAACAAACAAAAAACAAATAGCACACGTTTTTTTTTTAATATATATATAAATATATATATATATATTTTTTAAATAAAAACGAAAAAGAAAGACAGTAACACACGTACATACACATTAAAGAAACAGGGGGGAAAAAAAGGGGGGGTAGACGAAGAAAGTGAAAAGAACCTTACAACAGCAACTTCCAAGCAGAATGAACGAAAGGAACGGAAGAACCATCGTTCACAAGACGATCTAAGTGCTGGGTAATGGAAAAACCTTCCAAAAAATCCAGATGGGACAAAGACTGAGGAGTGCACAAAATCTTAGCCTTAGAAAACTGAAATCGATGATTGGAATTCCAACAATGTGAGGCAATAGAAGATTTGGAAAGTTCGTGCTTAGAGACATATCTCTCATGCTCTTTGAGCCTAAATTTGAGAGCTCTTCTGGTCTGACCAATATAGCCCAAATCACAAGATTTACAAGGAATATAATAAACACCCCAACGGTTCTCAGTAGGAATAGGATCTTTAAGGGAAGAAAATTTAAGTTTATTAACAGGTTTAAAAATGACTTTGAAACCGAAATTTTTGAGAAGTTTAGAAATTTTGTAGCATAAAGGTGAAAAGAAAGGTAGTACAATTAATTCGTTGTGAAAATTAATAGTATTAGTAGAAGTATTAGGCTTATTAAATTTAGAAACAGCTTTATCAATAATAGAGGGGCTAAAACCACGAGAAACAGCTAAGGATTTTAAGTAACTAATTTCATTATTAAGAGAAGAAGAATCAGAGCAAATTTTGATACCACGAAACACATAAGTGTAAAAAGCAGAAAGTTTTTGCTGGTAAGGATGATTAGACAGGGCATGAGGAGGTAAAGATATAGAAAAGGGCTTGCGGAAAACAGAAGTAGAGAAACCGTCAGGATTCCTAGAAACAAGAACATCCAAAAAAGGTAAAGAATTGTTGCACTCCTCTTCTAGAGTAAATTGGATACACGGATCAACAGAATTAACGATCAAAAGTAAATTAGAAATATCACAATTGGAATCCACTAGAACGAAAGTATCGTCAACATATCTGACCCAGCACGGAAAATGTCGCAAAGGTGACGTCACAATATGACGTCAGATCACGTGATGCCAGTCCATTGGTTTTGATTAAGGCTACTATCGGGGTCGCCGCGACTGGAGAAAGAGAGAGGAGAAAGCAAGAGGGGGTCTGGGTACTGGTTTTCGTGACGTCACAAGAAAGGATGGGATTTCGAACAGTTTGCATTGAGTTCAATGGAAGAAATGGAATTAATAATGCCAGTAAATACGAGTAGCTTAATTTTTTTATGACGCATTGAAATAGAATTTTCGTTTTACAACACTTTGTTCTTAAATAATAGTGAATCAACAATATTTTTTGTCAGAAATTAATGATATAAATTGGTACTGAATTTGAATCAGTTTCAGCAATATGTGTAGTGTGTTCTGTATTTCGGGCTAGCATATACATTCTAAATACAATCATGGTTACTCACTGTTATCATTTAGCTAAAATAATATGTATATGTATTGAATTTTATTCGTTGTATAAGCATAAAGTCATATTTATTGTTTATAAGTTTTATTACTTTTACTTAAAAACTGAATTGTATTATTCAATTTTGCTTTGTTTTAAAATAAGCTTTTTGAAAGAATTGATGTTAAAAATATCCAGATTAATAAATAGTCTTCTTAAGCCATTTTGTGACGTCACAAGAGAGGATGTGGTTTGAAAGAATTTGTATTGAGTTCAATGGAAGAAATCTGATTAATAATGTAGATAAACACTAGTAGCACGAGGAATATATTTATAAAACTATATAACTAATATTTTAATAAATTGTACAGTATATACTATGCATAATTATACTATGCAGACTCGTAATATCAAATCTTATTAGAAGTAATTAAAGCACTAAAACTAAGTACATAAAAAGTAAAAGCATTTATTACTCAAAGCTTACAAATACTTTTCATAAAAATGCTACTACGTTTTGCTTTAGTTTTCTCTGGGTTAATATGTAAAAACATTTTTAAATGTATAGTTTTAAATTCAAAATATCACATTTCTGCATTTCTAAAAGAATATCTACAACACGGTGCGGTGCATATATATATATATATCTTATAAATAAAAATGAAATTCTGTTTGTTTGTTTGTTTGTTTGTTTGTTTGTTTGTTTGAGTTGTATACAAATCCACAAAAATGGACCTATCAGCCTGAAATTTTGCACAGATATGTAAAATAATATAGAATACATAATAGTCCACTTTAAAACTTTGAAAGTCCACCCGTTCCCGGAATTTAAGAGATTTTTTATGTTCTCCACGCAAAAAGCTTTCCGTAATTGTAACCCCTGTAGTGAAAAAAGTGTGAAACAAGGATCGTGGTTGCCATGTGTGGCGATTTTGCCGAATAAGATGTTTTAAATTCTCAAAGTAAAAATAAAAGAATAATAATGATTTTTTTTTTGTTAGTTTATATTCGTAAGGTTATATTTTTTTAATTATAATATCGTGTGCATGGGAAATCGGAGCAGGAATGAAATGTTTTATACGCAAAACAATAAGAATTGAAGATTTCCGAGGCTAATATGTTAAAATTTTTTAGTTTGGCGAAAAAATAAAATGGCTCAAATGCCGAGAAAGTGAGTTCTAGCGGTTTGCACAGTTTCCGGCTTGGCGAAATTTACTGAGAGCTTAAGGAAACGGATTTTTGGAAACAAGTGCAAAGGTTTTATTAGAATACAGCGTTAAATTTCAATGATCCGTGCGAAAATAATGCAGTTATTAAGGGATTTCAAGCGATCTATCTTCAGCATTCTCGCGATTTTGAGGAGGATTCTAACGCTTGGCGCTATTTATCGTAATTTAATCGTCTGCTATTTGGGTTATGAATACACCTGCGTATAAGTTTTTGAAATTTTCATTCAGTTGGAATTGTGCATTTTTCTGAGCAGCTTTTCTGCATCTAATGTATTACATCCAGAAAAAAGGATGTTAGAAATATCAATTTTAATTTTGTTTAATCACACTCATGAATAATGATACACTTTGAAACTTAATGAAAGAAGGAACGAAAATAGGGAAGACCCATGGATTATAACTCTTTTTATATATAGCACTTTAGTGCGTATTTAAAAATCTGAAAGTGTGTCAGATTTTCTATGACTCTAGCGCTTGGCGCAATTTAATGAGAGGGTATTTTTAAAAACAAGCGTAGGTTATCTTATAAATAAAAATGAAATTCTGTTTGTCAATTTGTTGATTGGGGTAGTATACAATTCCACAAAAATGGACCTGTCGGCCTGAAATTTTACACAGATATGTAAAATAATATAGAATAAATGATTGTCCACTTTAAAACTTCGAAACTCCACTTAAAAACGTTTTCCTCCTGAATGGTTCTCTTAATTTCCGTTCCCGGAATTTAAGAAATTTTTTATGTTCTCCACGCAGAAAGCTTTACGTAATATTAACCCCTGTAGTGAAAAAAGTGTGTGAAATAAGCATCTTGGTTGCCATGTGTGGCGATTTTGCCGAATAAAATGTTTTAAATTCTTAAAGTAAAAATAAAAGAATAATAATGATTTTTTTAGTTTATTTTTTGGGTTATTTTTTTAATTATAATATCGTGTGCGCATAAGAAATGAGAGCAGGAATGAAATGTTTTATACGCAAAACAATGAGGATCGAAGATATCCGAGACTAATATGTAATTTTTTTTAGTTTGGCGAAAAAAAAAAATGGCTGATAGGCCGATTTTTAGAGAGTGAGATCTAGCGGTTTGCACAGTTTTAGGCTTTTTGGCGCAATTTACTGAGAGCTTAAGGGAATAGCATTTTTGAAAACAAGTGTATAGGTTTTCTTAGAATACAGCATTAAATTTTAACTATCCGTGCAGAAATAATGCAGTTATTAGGGCATTTCAAGCGATGTAGCTTCAGAATTCTCGCCAATTGAGTACATTGATTTAACTTGGGGGAAATCCGCCAAATTTCAGAAAATTGAAATCTTCGCATTTAGTACATCGAGGTAACGATGAATAAAACATGTTATAGTTGATAATTTAAAAAATGCGGCTGTATTAAGGGATTCCACTTTTCAAATAAATGCCTGGCGATCGAACCATTTCCCATTTTGATTGCTGCTAAGTCAATGCTTCGAATGATTCCTTGAAAAATCTCTTGCAAAATGGCGTATGCTGGCACTTTGGCGAGGCTTAGATTTGAAACTGGATTTTACTTGAGACTGGTATATACGTATAATAAGACTGGTTATAGATAAAAATGAATGTTGGTATGTGTGTAGGAGGTTGAAAAACTCCAGCACCGTTTCACCGATCACCATGAAATTTGGTTCACCTAAGTCTTTTATCATGGAGAAGGTTTTTATGCTATCCGTTTTCCTCTAACTTTTCTGTAGGTGGCGCAGCAGAACGTCGAATTCTATTCCGTTTAGCCGTTTGCTATGCGAATATCAGCCAACCAATTTCGATGAAATTTGGTACACGCAAATATTAGAACACGGAGAATATTTTTCACTATCCATTTGCTGTAACTTACCGCTAAATAGCGCTGCAACGCATCAACTTCTATACCGTTCGATCGATCGGCATAAAATTTTTTATACTTACACATTTGAGATCGAAGAATATATTCTAACTGCGTTACTTTTGATGTTACTCACCACTAGATGGCACTGCAATGCATTATTATTTTAACTCGCCACTAGATGACGCTGCAGCAGGCCAAATTTTTGACCATTCAAACGGTGGCTATGAAAATCAGTATACATAGCTATTTGAACAATGAGAATATTTTGGCGTTATCCATTTTGATATAAATCGCCACATGACGGCGCTGTAGCAAATCATTACTTTAATTAACCACTAGATGGCCCTGCATTGTATCACTTCTTGACTGTGCGAATGATTGCTATGAAAATAGGTATACATAGATATTTGAACACGGGGAAGAGTTTGGCACGATCCATTTTCCTATAACTTGACACTAGATGTCGCGTCAACACATGAACTTCAAGACTATTCAGCCGATCGTCACGAAAATTCGTATACATCGATATGCGAATGCGAAGAATATTTTTGCCGTATCTGTTTTGCTAAAACTTGCCACTAGATTGTGCTACGCCGCATCGCCTTCTGCACCGTAAAAACGATTGCCTTGAAATTCAGTATGCATGATTATTGAACACAATATAACGCGATATCCATTTTGCTACATCTCTTTATTACAATAAATAGTAATCACAACAAATATTAATATCAAAAAGTCCATTCATTCCCGTGCGAAGAACGGGTACTTCAGCTAGTATATATATATATATATATATATATATATATACACATTTCAATAATAAAAAGTGATAATAAAATTCAGTTACAAAAATATTGCATATATACACTGCGTAAAAAAAGTAGAAGGACATTTAGATTTTTTTTATAGAAAAATAAGGAACCTTTTATTTTTAATATTTTTTTTTTTTTTTGTAATCAACATTTTACAGATCATTTAATAAGAAAATATCAATATCATATCAATAATTTATCCTATTGTTGTCAGCTATTAATGATATAATCGTGAATCCAGCTTTTCTCACATTTCTAATAATTAATTTTGTCATTTCGCATAGTTCTTTCGCAACAATATTGCGTACTGGGAACAATGCGACCATATCCTTATTTTTCGAAAAAACTGACGAAATCATGAAGCTTTGAACACTGTTGGCTTTTTGTGTGCCTTTATTTACAGAAAATCCTGAGAAGGAGCCGTTTGAATAGCTAATTTGGGGGTGTATAATGATTTCATCAAGCAGCAAATTTACTTTTAATTCATGAGGCTGTAATTTTTCGGCCTTTTTTCTCAGATAAGTGCTGTTTTCTACACCAGCGGCATTGTTTTCTACACTAATTTTTGTACATAATTTTCTGAGATTCCGTTCATGCGGAAGACACAAAAGTCCGAGATTGTATATTTCTTTATAACAGATGGGGGATTTAATATAAATGGAAAAGGCATAAGCGATTAAATCTGGGCTATACTTTCGAGCTTTGGGCTTTAAAACTGTTAATGACAGTTGCTCTTCCAGAAACTTAATTTTATCCAATATATTTTGATCAATGTTTTCATCTTGCTGCTCGATGAACAATGCGAGTTGCTCTAAAATTGAGTTAATATTCATATTTATTTCCGAATTTTCCACAAATTCCAATATACAGTTCAGCTGGGAATGCTTCTTTAATAAATACCTTCCACTTTTTTGTTTTTCTAAGAATACAGAAAACAGATTTTTCTTTGTTCTTTTTTGATTTATAAATACATCAACAGTGAGATCCGCATTTACCTTTACGCTGCTTGATACGTGCAGTGGAAGTGGATCTGCGTTTAATTTATAATAAATTATGAAATTTTCCTTAACGTAGTTTTGCCATGAAACTCTTGATGTATTTCTCAATTTCAAGTCTTCAAAAGAAGTTATAATATCCATTGCATTATTATTTTTTTTTTTTGGTTGCTTCAATTTCTTTTTTCAAAACGTTTTCTCTTTCTTTTAGAAGGATCAGTTCTTTCCTGTTTTTTGGTAATGTCCGATAGATAGGCTGGTAAGTTTGAAAAAATGCGCGGGATAGCATTCTGTTTTAATTTGTAATGCTTTCTTTTTACATTTAAATGTGTTCCATCTGATTTTGAAACAGTATCCTCTTTTACAACATCTTCATCACGAAAATGTTGAATACAAACATATGTATTTTTTCTTGGGGACCAATTTTTTCTTGGAATTTTTTTTTTATCCATTCAGCCCGCTTTTCTTCGCTTTGGGGAAACTTAAAAACTTTTACGTTTTCTCCCCTTATATAGTTAGCTTTACAGCCTAGGACGCAGCAAGACGAAGGCATAGTGATTGCTAGAACAAAAGAACAGAAATCAATAAAACTAAGGCAAAATACGGACAGTTTTATATTTTTATGTACACTATAGCTTAATAACTATTATCAAGTTTGTTGTATTAAGAATACAGATTGCTGACTTACCATTAATATCCAAAAAAGGCACAAAACATCATAGTTTCTTCTACTTTTCCTTATGATTCCAATGCTTTTAACGGCGAAAAGTCCATCCTTTCTTGTGACGTCACAGCACCTCGACGCGTCCAGTACCCAGGCTCGCCTTGTAATGGACACTCTCCCCCTCCCCTCCCTTCCCGGGGGCTCCGCTACTATAGGGG
>JAWZYV010016430.1:0-42737 GCA_038373885.1 Cheiracanthium punctorium
CATTCTTTTGTGAATTATGTGAGTTTTTGGTTATTTTCACCTCTCGCGTGTACAAGTACAGGTTAAGTGTAATATTTTCTATTATTTTAGTTACATATAAGTTGATACCGTAATTCTAATTGAAAAGAATTATGTAGTAATTATATTTTCCACTTTTGATGTGTTGTACTTTTAAGTGTGATTTTTTTTTTTTTTTTTTTGGTTACTGTTAATGTATGTTTTTCTGTATTTTGGTGTTTTGCAAAATTTTAAGTTGGTAATCCAGTGTAATTAATAGCAATAGGCATTATCGGTAGAAGTACTTTATGCAGTTTGTATACAAAAACTGGGGTTTGAGGGCTTTCTCCTAATAGAAAATAAGGCATGCATGGTATTTGTATTTCAGTAAATTCTAACTAAGTTTAAATTTTCGCTTGCTAACTAATTTTATCCTACATAAAATAGCATTGTGAATCTGGTAAATTGTTATAAGAAAAAAAAAATTACTTTTAAAGCGTTTAATATCTTCAAATGTGTTATTTTGTTTTTAGTGTCAAAATAATATACCTATTTCAGCATATGATGGTATTAAGAATGAATGAAAATGTGCTAGTTGGACCGGGAATTAGGGATAATGTATTTTAAATCATTATTCGATTTTCCGGTCTTGCTAGCCGTATAGATGTTGGTACTTTGTCCAGAGACTAGAAGATTTAGAACGATCTCCCTTCACGTAAGTAAAAACCTTGTATTTTTTAGTTTAAGTAATGATTTGCGATTTAAACTATCTAAGTAGTTGAAAGATATTTATGTACATGCTATTGTGCTAAAACGGATCTTCAATTTTTATTTCCAATAGTTCAACTTTCTAACAATAGTACTATCTAGTCTAAAAGTTTGTGCTAGTTATGCTCACCTTTCTATAAAATAGGTTAAGTGCATACCTCTAAAAATATTAATGCATGCATAAAATTATGCTTTCATAGTCTAACTAAAATGAGTGTTGCACATAAACAATCTAACTCGTATCGTATTGAAATTCTATAAATCATGTTACTCTACTTGGGATATACAGTAAGAATATTTTGTAGGATTACTAAAAATGCAATTTTTTCTCTAATTGATCTATAGAAAATATAAACTAGTATAATCGCTGCCTAAAATCTATCAGAAATGTGTGGGTAAGAAAAAATGTTTAGATAAATACTTTGTTTGTTTGTGTTTTAAGGCAAACCTGCACGCGGGGGTATCTGCTTAGGATGAGGGGTGCCTTGGTAGGAGGACTTTCTAAGGGGTTCTAACGCGTATTCATGCATTTCGTATACAAAAACTTGAGTTTTGGGGGGTATATGGCTAAAGTGGTTTTCTCGCAATAGAATATAAGACTATATCATTATTTGTAAAAATCTTTCTATGGTATAATTTTCTCACTTGCCTAACCGTAGATTAAATTTGTAGAAAATGTATGGGTATCCTAAATCCTACTTTAATGTTAAACGGCTACTTAACAAAAATACGGTATACAAAAAATTAAAACTCTTGATTAATTTTTTTTTCTTGATAAATTAAAAACATTTGATTAAAAAAAATTTGTTGTAAAATTAATTATTTACTTAAAATTAAAACTTGGTTAAAAAAAAATAAATTTAGAAATGTATTTGTTGTAAAATTATTTAACTTAAAATTAAAACTTGGTTAAAAAATAAATTAACTCTTGATTAAAAAAAAATATTTGTTGTAAAATTAATTAAAAAAAAATTGTTGTAAAATTATTTAACTTAAAATTAAAACTGTTGGTTAAAAAAATATTTGTTGTAAAATTACTTATTTAACTTAAAATTAAAACTTGGGTAAAAATCTCTTAAGACAAAAAAAAAATGTTTAGATAAAAAAGTTCATACACTATCTAAATCATTATTTGTAAAAACTATAGGTACTAAAATCGTTCTATGGTATAATTTTCTCACTTCCCTAACAGTACAAGAAATTTGTAGAAAATGTATGGGTATCCTATACCCTACTTTAATATCCTAGTAAACTGTTACTTATTAAATATATGCTATAATCAGTATACAAAAATTAGCTAAACATTAGAAGTATGTATTAAGCAACATTTATTCAATTTGCATTGGTTCTATTACTAAATGGTAAAGAAAACTAAATAAATAAAAAAAATAAACTTCGAAAAATTAATCAAAGTCCCAATTCATTTTCAAAACTAAAGTATAGCACAATACACCTACAATTTTATACCTGAAGGATTCTCGGCCTAATGGACAACAATCATTAGCCTATGAATTCTTTTGTAGGTTGCGCGTTCAAATTTGAAAATTTTTTTCCAAGTCCCCTTATTTGAGGAATATCTTAATGCCTGAAAAAATTATAAGTCTCCTTATTTCAAAAATATCTTAAAGTCTGAAAAAATTACAAGTCCCCTTATTTGAAAAAAAAGGAAAAAAAATTCTTATCAACCCTTTGAACATCCGGTCTTAGCATCCGCTCCCCACATCCGTTCCGACCACGCCCCCCTTCCCCGCTCAACCCAGGGAACGCACTCATCCAGGCAGCACCGCAGAATTAACATGGCACCGCATGGGCAGAACTGTCATTTATCTACTACTTCTGTACAAAACTTTTTACTGTAGATTAACCTAAAATGTAAACCTCTTTCTATTTTTATCCCTTTTAAGCACCTGGAAAACCATTAAAAAAAAAAAGTACCTGTCATTCTATCTGTGATGCTTATTTTGGTTCACACATATAACGACTCAATACAAATTAAATAAAATTTGATATATTAATAGGTGGTTACACAACCTGAACATCAAATATTTTCACGATTTTAGAATTTTGTGAAAATTGAGTCAAAATGTTTAAATTTTTGTTCATACATCAACTACAAGTACAGCGAATGAAATAAAAAGTTGGTATACAGATATGTAATCATTAACTTAAACTAATGGATCTCTTTCAAAATTTCCTATAGATTTTAAGATTTTTTTCAAAATGTGTAAATTTTTGTTTGCACATGATGCAATTAGTGAAAAGAATAAATTGAAATTAAATAGGCAAAAAAGGAAATCAGTTGATTTTGTTACCCCCAAGAGAATTAAATTAAATCCCGAGAAAGGAGAAATTAACTGGGCTCCTGATCATGTTGAGGGGGAAACTGAGCTGTCACAAAGCCTTCACAGATCTGGAATGATTGAGGAGTCCAAGAAAAGTATTTCCTTTCAGGATAAAAAAAAAAAATCAATGCACTTATGGCCATAACATACTCATTTAGGCACAGCTCAATAAACAATTGTGCAACTGTGGACAGCTTAATTGAAGCGTATCCACTTTTCTTCCAAGAGAAGCAGCAGTTTGAAGAATTTCTTCGGTTAATATCAGAGAAGAAATCTTTTCTTTTGCAGAACGTCATGGTGCTCATCTGTTTCAGATTTTCCAGTCCAAAAAAAATTTGAAAGATGAAAGAGATGGCACTAATGCAATTATCAATTGTTTGAGAGAAGTTGAGGATGCTTCTACTGCTGTTAAAAAAATGGGCTTGTTTGTTCTCCCTTATTTACTAAAAGAACCTATGCAGTACTTTGTTAAATCGGTAAGAATGTGTAAGCAGTTGTCGCTTTAAAAAAGCAATTGATGCTAGTTTAAAAAGCAAAGTTTAATTTTTAAATTATATTGTTAATTTTTCTTTTTAGCATTTGTGTATGTTTTGTTTAGCATCATGATACCGTAAAAACTGGCAAAACGGCCGCACCGGCGTAAGGGCCGCAGCAGTAAAAATGTAAACAAGGGCTGTAATAAACAAATAGAAAATAGTACCAGAATCTGGTGCTATAATATTCTAAATTAATGATGCAGTTACAATAAAAACTGGTGTGTTTAAAAATGAAACTTGTCAGCCAATCAAATGTATGATGTTGGTGTTTCTAGCCCCATGTACCTTTCCAGGTTTTTCACATCCGAGAAAGTGTATCAAACAGGCATAGAGCAAACTCAAATGATTTAATTATTTGAGGAAAAAGGGAATTAGGCAGTCATAGATTTAAGGTTTGGTTTCCTTTTTCTTTTAAATTAATGCATCAATACAGTAGTGAGTGAAAAATACAAGAAAATGTGTTAAGTTGGAGGGGGGGGGAATATCAGATGGGCCCTTTTAAAGTCATTCTAGTGCTATTGTTTCAATTTTCTTTTCATTTTTTTTTTCTTTTTAGAAAGGGACTCAACAATATTATTATTTTTCTTTTAAGTCTCAAGCTTTGATACAGAATTTCAATCTGCATTTCCGAGGATATTTTCACTTGGCAGTGTAACTGATGGAAATTTCTGTGTTGTCGCAGAAAATCGTTGCTTAGTGCAGACAAAAGACTTTATTGTAGCTGTTTGTCTATTATTATCATTTTATTATACGTTAAATACAGTAGAGAGCCAGAAATCCACACAGCTTGGGACCATGGCTTGCGCGGATTTTAGGATTTTGTGGATTTCGGGCCATAAAAGATAAATCATTACATTTCTAATTTTAAAAAAGTAGAATACAATTACAATGAAATAAAAGCACAGTCAAAAGTATTTCACTTATATTTTCACATTAAATACAAAAGCATAGGAGAAAAAAGAAAAAAAATATGTGAAGACTAGCAAAGCAAATGGTTTCAATATTTCCTTTTTCTAATTTTGAAAGCATGTTCTATGGTGATTTGTTTTAAAATAATATTTTTTCTGCTTTCAGTTTTTTTCTTTTCCTTTTCTTTCTTTCTTTTATTTATTTATTTTTGCAAATTGTATATTATCATTAATTCTTGTTTTGTTACAGAACTTTACTGTTCTAAAAATTTAAGGTATTCTACTCCAAACTTTAAACTTTTATTAAACGGATTTTATTAATATTGTTATTACCAAAGTTTTTATCATCATCATCAGAATCATATTTATCTTTGGATTCAAGACACTTTTCAACAATTTCATCACTGGCGGATGACTGCAAATTTCATTATTTACATCGGAGAAGGAGTGAGGATTTTGGACGTTTGCGGATTTTTGGCTCTTAACTGTATATCATATCCCAAAGAAATTTATGGCACTTTAATATTTATTCAGAACTATTGCTTGAAAATTAATTGTGGTAAAGTACCCCCTACAGTACTTACTTTGTACAGTAAGTTGGTAAAAAAATAATGTTAATTTTTTTTCTGTTTATTTAAAGAAAAATGTTACTTTTGTTGCAGTTACAATATTTGTAGTACTTGAAATTCGTAAGTATTATTATTGCTCAAATGTTTTTCTAACAGAATACAAATGAATGTTCAAAATCTTGCTAAAATTTTTCCAGAGTTTTTCCTTTTTGTCTGTCTGATGTATTTATGGAAAAAAAAATCCAAAAATTTTGCCTACAGAATTTAAATAATTTCACTCTTTGAGAAATATTTATTCCTTAAAAATGTTTAATTGTTTTAAATGCAGTAGAAATTTTGTTACTACAGTAGAACCTCGATCTATCGTTTTTCAAGGGGTGCGTAGAAAAAAAACGATGCATGCGGGAAACGACAATGCGGGTTAAGACAAAATACGAAGAAAACAATGTTTATGAATGCACACAATGTATTCATACCAAAAATACTAATTTGTTACCAAACTGTAAAAGAAACAAATTGGAGTTGAAGAAAATTAAGTGATATTTATTTCTGAAAAATCAGTAATTTTACACTGAGTTTTTCCTTAATTTTTTTAATTAACCGAAAAATTTAAAGATTTACAATATTTTTCTTGCCTTTTCTGTGTTTTCATGTTTGTATATAAAAGTTCATACAATTTCAAATACTGTAATTGCATTCGATAAACTTGGCACTAGTGTAGGCTGTCTCATCGGCAGGAATATTACTCTCTGCTTCTTCGCCATTATTTTTATATTTTGCATCACCTCACATTTCTTCCATTCTTAAGATACGTCGCTACGTCTATATTAAAGGAAATATAATCACTAAATTTCACACCACATGCTCTGCATAATGTAACAACTCTTCATCTACACCATTATCAACCCAAGAAGTCATACCAGAAAATAAATAAGTTTGTATGCCATATGGATACATCTGAATTTCGATTTCATTTCGGTCAGGAGAAATATTTTACAACGATGAACGCGGGAAAAGGATTTTTTGACGAACGATAAATGCGGGTTTCGTTAACGTTATTTAAATACAACTTGTGCAGGGACCATATAAATTAAACGATCAATACGTGAAAACGATGAATGCGGGAACGATAGATCGGGGTTCCACTGTATCTATTTATATCTAAGTCTCACAAGAAATTTTCAGACATAATCCAAACTTCAACTATATTTGTGGTTTGAGAGACTGTCCTTTAACATTTAATAGTTTTTCAAAATTTAAGAAGCATTTGTTTACACATAATGAGTTTAAAGGTAGAAGCGTAAATAAATTAATATGTAATAGCTGTGATTTCAAAACTTACTTGCCTTCAAAATTTATTTCACACTAGCTGAAGTACCCGTTCTTCGCACGGGAATGAATGGACTTTTTGATATTACGATTTGTGGTGATTACTATTCATTGTAATAAACAGATATAGCAAAGTGAATATCGCGTTATATTGTGTCCAATAATCATGCATACCGAATTGCAAGGCAATCGTTTGTACGGTGCAGAAGGCCATGCGGCGTAGCGCAATCTAGTGGCGAGTTTTAGCAAAACGGATATGGCGAAAATATTTTTCGCATTCAGATATCGATGTATACGAATTTTCATGACTATCGGCTGGACAGTCCTGAAGTTCATGTGTTGACGCGACATCTAGTGGCAAGTTATAGGAAAATGGATAGCGCCAAACTCTTCCCCGTGTTCAAATATCTATGTATACCTATTTTCATAGCGATCATTTGCACAGTCAAGAAGTGATACACTGCAGGGCCATCCAGTGGTTCAATAAAGTAATGATTTGCTACAGCGCCGTCAAGTGGCGAGTTATAGCAAAATGGATAACGCCAAAATATTCTCATTGTTCAAATAGCTATGTATACTGATTTTCATAGCGACCGTTTGAATGGTCAAGAATTTGGCCTGCTGCAGCGTCATCTAGTGGCGAGTTAAAATAATAATGCATTGCAGTGTCATCTAGTGGTGAGTAACATCAAAAAGAACGCAGTTAGAATATATTCTTCGTGCTCAAATGTGTAAGTATAAAAAATTTTATGCCGATCGGTCGAACGGTATAGAAGTTGATGCTTTTCAGCGCCATTTAGCGGCAAGTTACAGCAAAATGGATAATGAAAAATATTCTCCGTGTTCTAATATTCGCGTGTACCAAATTTCATCGAAATCGGTTGGATGATATTCGCATAGCAAACGGCTAAACGGAATAGAATTCGCCGTTCTGTTGCGCCACCTGGTGGCAAGTTAGAGGAAAACGGATAGCATAAAAATCTTCTCCATGATAAAAGACTTAGGTGAACCAAATTTCATGGTGCAACGGTGCTCAACGGTGCTGGAGTTTTTCAACCTCATACACTCATACCAACATTTATTTTTATCTATAACCAGTGTCATTATATATCCCAGTCTCAAATAAAATCCAGTTTCAAATCTAAGCCTCGCCAAAGTGCCAACATACGCCATTTTGCAAGCGTTTTTTCAGGAAATCATTCGAAGCATTGACTTAGCAGCAATAATATATGGGAAATGGTTCGACCGCGAAAAAGTAAAGCAAGCCTTTATTTGAAAAGTTGAATCCCTTAATACAGCCGAATTTTTTAAAATTATCAACTATAACGTGTTTTATTCATCATTACTCCGATGTACTAAATGAGAAGATTTCAATTTTCTGAAATTTGGCGGAATTCCCCCAACTTAAATCAATGTACTCATTTGGCGAGAATTCTGGAGATAGATCAATTGAAATCCCTTAATAACTGCATTATTTCTTCACGGATCATTAAAATTTAACGCTGTATTCTAATAAAACCTTTGCACTTGTTTTCAAAAATCTATTTCCTTAAGCTCTCAATAAATTGCGCCAAGCCGAAATCTGTGCAAACCGCTAGAACTCACTTTCACAAAATCGGCATTTGAGCCATTTTATTTTTTCGAGAAACTAAAATAATTTACCTATTAGCCTCGGAAATCTTCAATTCTTATTGTTTTGCGTGTAAAGCATTACATTCCTGCTCTGATTTCCCATGCACACGATATTATAATTTAAAAAAAAATAACCTTACGTATGTAAACTAACAAAAAAAAATCATTATTATTCTTTTATTTTTACTTTGAGAATTTAAAACATTTTATTCGGCAAAATCGCCACACATGGCAACCACGATCCTTATTTCACACTTTTTTCACTACAGGGGTTACAATTACGGAAAGCTTTTTGCGTGAAGAGCATAAAAAATCTCTTAAATTCCGGAAACGGGTGGACTTTCAAAGTTTTAAAGTGGACTACGATTTATTCTATATTATTTTACATATCTGTGCTAAATTTCAGGCCGATAGGTCCATTTTTGTGGATTTGTATACGAACGACATTTTATTCGGCAAAATCGCCACACATGGCAACCATGATCCTTATTTCACACTTTTTTCACTACAGGGGTTACAATTACGGAAAGATTTTTGCGTGAAGAGCATAAAAAATCTCTTAAATTCCGGGAACGGGTGGACTTTCAAAGTTTTAAAGTGGACTATGAGTTATTCTATATTATTTTACATATCTGTACTAAATTTCAGGCCGATAGGTCCATTTTTGTGGATTTGTATACGAATCAAATCCACAAACAAACAAACAAACAAACAAACAAACAAACAAACAAACAGAATTTCATTTTTATTTATAAGATTTTAAAAATCATGACATAATTTTGTGTCCTCTAAATGATTGCAAAAAAGAGTATTCTGTGTTTTCCTCGTTTACTTCACATGTATCAAGGCATCATCCTTCCTATAGGGTGAGGGTGCACAAATTTATGATGTCTTGCAGTCCGCCTTTGGGCTTAACAGAGATGATTATTTTCTTCAACGCTATGATCAGTGATCGATCTAGGATTTTTTCAGAAGAGTAAAAATACTTCTTAACCTTTTTAGAAAGAGTATTTTCTTTTCCAAAGGAGTAATTAAACAACGAACAATTATCCTAAATATTCAAATACATAATTAAATTGCATTTGACATATAAATAATAACTAATTATACGTCAAGGTACATAAATGTCAGTTGAACAAAAACTGGTGCAATAATTGGATTTTTTAAATTTAAAATCAGCAAATCATAATTATTTATCAAAATATACCTAATTTTATATGGAAAAGCAATGCGTAAAAATACGCATTCCGAAATTTTTAAGGCGTATTCTGAATTTCTAAAGCATGAAATACGCATCTAGAGGCATTATCGCGATCACTGGCTATGATCCAGATTTCAAAACTTATGTAGATGTTGAAGAAATATCATCTCTAAAAGATAGAGAAACCATAAGTTATAGATTGTCCTATTAAGACAACATATAGCCCACTTTTTACATCTTTAATAGATCCAATCCAAGAAAAAGTAGTAGATTGTCCTGATAACCCCCCTTTTTCAAATGCGCTTCTAACTCAGGATTTGTTAGAGCAAACATGCAAAAACTTAGATGTTACTGTACAGCTAAACTTAAAACCTCAATGGCCACATCAAATAAATTTGCCAATTAGTGAATTTTCAAAGCCTTTAGCAGAGGCCCTCACTAATGAAAAATTGTTGAGTTTGTCGTCAGAGCTTGTGAGCCATTTGGCTAGCTATGCATACAAATTTAAGTGCTATCCAAATAAAGCAGAACGCTTAGAAATTTGTGATGCTCTTGTCTCACAATTTCCCTATTTAAAAAATGTTGGTAGGTTCGGGTACTGCAGGGTGGGAAATAAAGCTTTTAAATAAGCTGAAAAAAAAATCCGCCAAGAGGATTCATGTTTAGAAGTAAAATTAAATAGGCTAAAAAGGAAGTCAGATGATTTTGTTACAGCAAATGCAGTGCTATTACAATTTGGAGTATTCAAGATCTGTAGGAAAAAGCTATATAGTTTCAGGGAGTGAACTTATTAATGTGAACAGATATTCAGCAGAAATTAAACAATTACTTGTAGGGTGTGAAAATTTTTATTCGTTATCAAAGGTACAGATAAATGGAATTGCTTACAAAAGAGGCATTGCCTTATATCTGGTTTTGATAAAGATGAACCAGTTTTTGATAAAATTTTAATAATTCTTCGTAAAGGTTCATGTACAAAATTTATTTGTCGAACATTTATTAGTAGCACAATTTTTCATATAAGAGCCTTTAAACTGAAAAATCCAATAGGTGTCAAAATTTTGAATCTCTATGATTTATAGATATTTATCCTTTATCATTGTATAAATATAAAAGGGCCATGACAATAATTCCAAAGTATTTGATATTTAATACAAAAGAATAATTCATTCAACAAAGTATTTTTGAATATATTTTTTACTTGGAAATGTAATTTTTCCTGGAAAAAGTACTAGATATTGTGATGTAGATATAGTGTGACTAGGCAATGGCAGCCATATATTGGTAATTTGAATGACAGACATGTCAACTCTCTGAAATTTTCTTTATTTTCTTAGGCTTGTTAAGAATTTGTTCAGAAATTGCAATTTTTCTGAAATCCTTCATCAGACTTGCAATGTCTGTCTGACAGGTTGTATATTGCTATTATTTTATGTGTGTCTCAGACAAAGTAATTTTATTTAGACATTAAATTGTCTTTTTCTACTTGTTAAAAATTCTATTTTGCCAATGGTAGTATAAAATTGTGTGACTTGACACATTGACAACCACCACCTTATTGTAGTATAAAACTGGTGGTTTAAATTAAGTGTTTGTCTTAAATTTAATAAAAGTAAAAAGAAAGAACTTTTTTCCCCCCCCCATCATTCTTTACTAGTTATTGTGTGTAAATGATAACTCTTATTTTACTAAAGAACGTTCATTAAATTGTACTTATTCATAACATTTAGATACACTTTCATGGATTTATGTGCTTAAGAAATCCATCTTGCCTATTGTACAATAAAAGTGTGTGAATGTTACTACTGTTTTAAATTTAGTATTTCTTATATTTAATAAAAAATTGAAAATAACTCATTTGGGTTTTGTTTGTTTTTTTATGCCTTAAATTGTTGTCGAATACAAGTGATTAATCTGATTTAAAAAATTTATGGATGTATATAAACATTCTTACAAAGATGTCAAGAAGAGAGGGGGCGGGGTTAGTAAGCAGATTAGTTTTATCTTTAATTGAAACAAATTTGTAGTATTCTTTGTATTTTCACTGTCTGTGCATGAGCTTAGAAAAATTATAAGGTTGGGACTCAAAGTAATTTTGATGTACATTTCCTTCCTGGCATCATACGTTACCACTTATATAGCTGTGGCAATTCTAGAGCTAATACATGCAGCAGAGCTCCGACTTTCGTGAATATTATCTAACATAAATTTAATAATGTTATTATATATGTGTAAAATTAATGTATTTCTTAGGGTGGGGCAACAGTAAATTTTCACTAATTGAGTATGATTATAAAAGCATATTGCACCTAGAGCTCCTGTAACACAGGCTGAAGCATTCAATATTTTGTTGCCAAAGGGATGCCATTTATTGCACATCTGCCATTGCTTTAACACGGGACAGTTTTTGTTCTTACAATTTCAAGTTACAAAACATTGTTTTAGGTCTTGAATCAAAAGATCATGGGGTATGGATGGCTGTTCAGCCTTCAATTATTTGAATTGTCGTAGTTAAAATCGCATAATGTTTGAATTTCCTACTGAAATTGACAGAAAAACGAAATTGGTGGGGAATCTAGCGTGCATGTTCAGCTTCACAGCATGAGTTTATCTCGAGAAATGTGCCAAAAGAGGTGCTAAATCTGGCAGTCCGCAGCAAAACATGGAGGAATGAGTCAACTCGTATCTATAGGAGACTTCATTGCACCACTTTAAAAATGTGATTCTATGTAGATATTTATGATTTTGGAAACTATTTGAAATCTAACTTGAAAATTAAAAGCTTTTTGATTTTTTAGGAAGGGCTTTTTGTAACTTAACATAAAAGGTACGCCCCACTTTTTTTAAAGTATGAAAATGTTTTTAAAAATAAAATTAAAAACATCTATGCCAGATAAACATGCTGCATGATCATGTCACACGAACCAAGATCATTCCTTCATTGTAAAAAATATTTACTTCCCACTTTTGTGGATTTATCATTATTATAATAGGGATTGATAATATAACAGGTTTTACTTTTTCTAAAATTCCTACCTTTATAGAAGTTGTACCTAATTGATCTAATACTAAGAATAATTGGCATGTATTATTTGATACATAATTAATATCTAAAACACTTTCAACAGTTACTGTAATACCCCGTTTACATTCAACCATTCCCATTTTCTCCCGGGCTCGCGGAAATACTTCTGCAGCAGTATAGAGTAGCAGTGAGGGGGGGGGGGTTTCGCATTCTGCCATACTTTCTTCTCACCTTCCCGAACCCACTTCTTACACACAGCAATCAGAATCCCAGGGTCAAAAGATTAGTATTGGCACCAAATGAACGAGGGTGTTGAGTATAAATACTCACTCCCCTCATGCTGCAGTTTGCCTTGCCCAAAAAAATCCGTTTAGAAGGGAGTGGGAGACAGCACGAGTAGAAGGGGGTGCTTACATTTTAGTATTTCTCACTTTCCTTCCTTACTGCCGCAAAAGTGAGCTGAATGTAAACGAGGCATCATACTTTAAATGTTCAAATGTTCCCAATTTCTATGGAAGTAGGAATTTTAGACACCGTAAACCCCGTTATTATGAAACATATTCAAATTTCAGGTTGAGAAAGAAGATAGCACCAAAGAAGTTTTGTATTGCACAATCGATGTTTGACAGTAATTCCCTTTTATTCCTAGATTTAAGATTGGATAATAGATAGAAGATTCCTATCTCCAGACAATAAAGAGGGAAATCTCAGTGCCAGATGTAAAAAATTGCATTTATTCATAAAAATTTCTCTTGATAAAAAAATACATAAATTGAACAAATATTTTCAAATACTTTAATTTTATACCTTATCAATGGAAAATATATTTTTAAAAAATCTGTTAATTCAGGAAAAAAAAAGTATAATTTTTTAAAAATTTTAATTGAAGTATATGTAATTAAGGTAAATATAAAAAAAAATTATAAGTAAAGTATTTGAAAATATTTGGTAATATACACATTTTTACAGTGCTAAATAATTTTTATGAATGAAATTTATGCAATTTTTTGCATCTGACACAGATTTCCCCCCTATTTTCCAAATCATGGTTCAACTTACTACACAAGCATGGTTCTATTATTTCTCAAATTATGGTTCAACCTATCTACCAAATCATGGTTCATCCTTTTTTACCAAATCATGGTTTAACCTTTTTACCAAATAATGGTTCAACCTTTTTACCAAATCATGGTTCAAACGTTTTACCAAATCATGGTTCAACCTTTTTACCAAATCATGGTTCAAACTTTTTACCAAATCATGGTTCAACCTTCTACCTAATCATGGTCTTGGAGAAAGTACCAAGAAATGGAATAATGTTTCTCCTTGGGAAGGATGCAGCTAATTCAGCACCATATAATGGTGAAACGTTGAACCACTTGTTTTAACAGTGTACACTGGAATAAAATAAACTAGAAGTTTCTGTAGAAAATTTTACTTAATTGAAGTTTTAGACGTATTTCGTATTTTGTATTTATTAAGAAAATAAATGTATTTTGTATTTTTTCAATTTAGAAAGCATTTTGTATTTTGTAATTTTTTTGTGTTTGAATAAATGTAATTTGTATTTTGCATCGAAAATACATTTTTTTATGTATTTTGCCCAACTCTGCTTCTGAACTGCTTTCAAAGAGCATTGCAGAGCAAGCAGTAATTATTTTTATTTCCAACGGAGGAGAGAGTATGAGGGAGCGTCCTCTAAGTGAAACTGTACTCCCCCTCTCTAACCAACGGGGGATGAGAGGGAGAAAAGCAATAAACTTTAGGTTTACCATTGCCGATCTCTGGGAAGATAGGTATTTCGCTACCACTGATGATTAAATTCTGATTTATTATTTGGTTACTTCCCACACATCGGCACGCCAAGAGATAGCAAAATAGTAATTAACCCACACTTTTTCATTACGTATTATTCGTCGTAGACATTTAACCCTTTAAAGCGCAGTGATCCCATTCTGGGAACACCAAACTCTAACGTTTTGACTGTTGCCAGTCACGAAAAATAGATTTGATTTCTATAAAAATAGTTGCGGGTGACATAGCTCTACGAGAAGCCTTTACTTTTTAAGAACGTCATTTCCCGTAACAAAAATGGTCACGATTCTTTTTAACAGCACTGACATCTGCTAAAAATGGAAGAACGAGAGAACAGCTGGATAGATTGCCCTATGCTGAAAAAAGGGCAGCCGTTGCCATCGCTCAACTTAACTACCAGCAGGATGGTGGACGATCGAAACGTTCATCGCGTGCCACAGATCTAGAGACTCTTTTTTGACGACAGCTGGCTGTGCCGTACAGCCAGCTGTCTAGTGTCTAGTTTTTCATTATCGGGGTGCTAACGTAAATCAAAAGGCAACAGGGCAGAATTTTTTTTTTAAAAAGGGCATCGGGGCAGGAGGGAAAAGTGGTTCCAGACGGCACTAATTGAGAGCAGTTTTTGATCGAATATGTGTGCGCCTAAAGACTTACCTACCAGCAAGATGGCGGACGATCGAAACGTTCAACGCACAGCCAGCTGTCGTCAAAAAAAGGTCTCTAGATCTGAGGCACGCGATGAACGTTTCGATCGTCCGTCATCTTGCTGGTAGTTAAGTCGAGCGATGGCAACGGCTGCCCTTTTTTCAGCATTGGGAAAGGGTTGCGCCTCAAAGGGTTAAAAAAGAGAGAAACTGATCATCTTGCAAATGCGTAACAACAGATTATTTTCCATCGGCGGCGATTTAAAGAAAAGTGCGCTCATGTTCGAAATACTGTTTTAACTTCTTTAATGCTGAAAAAGACATCACTGCATTAAAAGTGTTCCGTAGTCAATTTTTAACATGACTTATCGTTCTTGTTTTAATTTTTTTTTTTTTTTCTCTCTCTTGTGTTCAACGCATTTCATTTTCCAACACAGATTCAGAGTGAATTGGCTGTCGACCCTTGTTGGGTTTATGACGAAATTTTCAACCAACTATTATTATCTGATCACTGTCCAGCTCTGCACAGCCGAGATCTGTCGTAGCTATACCAGCTTCGACGGAAGACCAAGATTTTATTTATTTTCTAAACAAGAGAGTCTTGACTTGACTTGACTTGTGGGATTACGGGCGATTAGCTACGCGAGGGCTCTAGGCCGAAGTGTGAGAATGCCCTCCGTGGGGGACTTTTAGGGGGTCCTAACCCGTATTTACGCGGAGTTTCGGAGGAAACCACGGAAAACTCTGAACGGTTAGATCGGCGGACGTGACCTGGATTCGAACCAGGCACCTTCCGTCTTACAGTTCAAAGCGCTAGCGCTATGCCACTGGTCGGGCTAAACAAAAGAGTCATACAGCGGAAGTACTGGAGAGATTGTAGATTACTTTTGTTCTAACAGTATACATGCACGATTGTCTACAACTTCCTGAAGTTCAGATAACACATTTACAGTGTACCCACTATGCGTCCCTTGCCACCCTCTTAACTTCCGAACGGCTGCTTCTATGTTCATTAAAGTGGTATCTAGTAGAGATGAGTTCGGGCTCATTTTTTGAAGCCCGAGCCCGCCCGAGCCCGAGGACTTTTAATCCGAGCTCGCCCGAGCCCGAGGACTTTTAATCCGAGCCCGCCCGAGCCCGAGCAATATTATTTAAGTCGGGGCCCGAGCCCGCCCGAGTCCGAAATTTCATTTAAAGGTGAAAAAAAATCCAATTACTTCATTGATAGAATACAATGAATTTTGCCGTTTGTGCAAATTAAAGACAAATATAGTTGGAAACTCTCAATGCACTTTCTAATTCTTTATTTATCCATATGTTTATCAAATAATGTCGGATCTCATGACTAACTAATGAATATAAGCTGCTGTTCTGAAATATCCAAAGAGCTTAACGCTCCTTCTAGGCGCCAGTGTCGCTACTTTTTTTTATAAGTACAGCCAACTCCGGTTATAGTGAACCCGGATATAGAGAACCATCGGATATAGTGAACGCAAATCATTAGTCCCGATTCACACACAGTATCTCTATCCATCACTTGGGTTTTAGTGAACTTCGGATATAGTGGACGAAATTGGATGGTCCCCAGAGATTCACTATAACCGGAGTTGACTGTACTTTTATTTTCCTCATAAATCACTTTTTAAAATCTGTTTAAAGGAGTATGTTCAATAAAGGAGAAATTTTTCACAAGCCCGAGCCCGCCCGAGCCCGAACGCAATTGTGAATTACAGAGCCCGAGCCCGGTTCGGGCTCGGGCTTTCGGGCTCGGGCTGAGCCCGTCTCATCTCTAGTATCTAGGTTGAGCTACTGAAAGCAAACGTTTACAGCGCCGCCTGGAGGAAAACATGAATGCGAAGAATAGAATTTTTAAAATGCACAATTGTTTTTTCGTGATTTTTTGCTTTGTGACGTGACAAAATTATCTGAGAAAGAAAAAATAAAACCTACTTATAACAATACTATATCCTTATTTGGCAATTAATAATTTTAATTTTTAAAGTCTTCCCCTTTTAATAATTAAAAAAAAAATATTAAACAAATCATACCTTTATTGTACTGGATCTTAAATGTAGCATATCCTTATTATTATTATAACTCATTAGCTCACCCACGGAGGGGGCTATGGGGGCTAAAGCCCTCCTAAAGGTGGAAAGTTATAAGTTAAACTATTTAAAAATTGTGCATTGTAACTTAATTTAAAAACTTTATTTTTAGAAATAGTCTTCAAATTATTTCTAAACTATATTTTATCAAGAAAGACATTAATTTTCAAATATGTACTTACAGTTAATGTATGAAACTCAGTTAATATCGGTTAGAACATCACTGAAAAGATCGGATAATTATTAATGTCAGGATGGGATACAGACACTCTAATGACGGTCAAGCAACCAGTTTTATTGACCGATTCCAGCTTTTAAACCAATAATGAAACTGGAATCGGTCAATAAACTGGTTTATTTACCGTCATTTGAGAGTCAGCATCCCAGCCTATAACGAGCTACATTGATAGTGGGCTTGTGTTCTATGAGCAAGTCAACTGGTACTGAATATTCCGACGCTATAAGAGAATTGTAACTATAATCGATGTCACTATAACCGAGTTGAGCCGAGCTGTATTTGTAGCCCAGCCTCCCTCCCCATACCAAAATCCTGGGAGCACCACTGAATGTAACACAAGTTGTATACAAATTATGACGTGATTTATGTTTCATACATACACTAAATATTTTATTTTTTAAAATCATTCACAGTTGTTTGATTGTCATTTGATTATTAATTACAGTATTACGGATTGAATTACTTTCATCAAATGTTTTTTTCATTCGTGTTAAAAAATTAAATGTAAAAAAGTCGTATGAATGAAAAACGGATAAACGGTGCTTAAGTGTATTTAATTATAAATATAATATTTTTTCCGTTAAAATATGTATAGATAAATGTATGAGTTAATTCGTCAAAAAATGGATGATATAGTATAACCACATATTTTAATAAATGATTGTCCGTGTTATCCGAGACCGGAGGTATGCTCAGGATTCTGCTGAATAAATTTAAAAAAAAGAACAATTTCTTCCTCTGTCCTGTGTCCAGCTGCTGCTGAAGGGCGAAACATTTCAAAGGTTCGAATCGAAGGAGGAGCAGCGAGAGGGGAGGATCCATCCTCGAAATTCTAAGAAAAACTCCCGAACACTGGAGGAGGGACTGTTGTGCGTTCCCGGTGGGCGCATTCGGGATGATTATAGACCACCCCAGCACGACCGGTTCTCACGTGACAAACGAAAGCTTTTCTGAGAATTCCATTTCCTTTCTCGAGAGTGGTTGCTGCTTTTAGAAGTTCCAGAGCGTTGTGATCGTGCTAACCAGCTATATCATCCTGATACCGTTCGATAACGAAGATTGTGGCAATTTCGAGCCATTGGAGAATTCCGCTGCGCGGACGACTTCCTGAAGGTTGCACGTCCTCCAACAACCGACTAAAAATGAGCGATCCAAGTCTACCAGGATACCTTCAATGGCTCCTCGAGGATTCATCGGAGACGCAGGAAAAAACGAAATGGGCAGGAATATTTCATGGAATCCATCGAGAAGTAGGGATCGTTGAACCTGAATCGCTGCAGAATTTGTGTGAGCTGCTTCTAGAAGCATTGAGGAGAGGACCAAACCATGCAGTGATAGAGGCATCGCTCGCAAAATAGCTCTGTTCTACGCCCACTATTTGACCAAAATCTGTAGAAACGTGGACAGGAGGACCTATCTTTGGTATAACTTAAAACTTTTTAAGCTCAAGCCTATCAGCTTTGAGTACGAGTACTTCCGCCGCATGTACGGGAGTTCTACCAGTTATCAGAAGGCTTTCACAGCCGATATCTATAGAGTATCCACTTTCTAAAAGAAAACGGCATACGGCATCATTCTGGAGTCAGTCCAGTCAGTGTCTCGCTCGAATCGCGTCATCAGAGGATATAAGTCTGCTCTACTCTTCACCCACTACAAAGTAAGTTTACTTTACACTTTTTTTAGCTACATAAATACCTTGGACCTTGCACTAATACTTTTTATGAGAATAGTTTTCGTTATACTAAAAAACTTCTCAATTTAAGCTGCCAAATTGTGTTTAATTAGCAAATCCTTCTATTTTTAATACTGATGGTTGGTTTAAGAAGACTATTTCACTTTACTTCTAATAAATTCCTTTACTTCCAAAATCAGATAAATTATTTAATTTGAAATTCAGAATTCTTAAATGTTATTGATGTATACTAAAATATTAAGTTTTTAATAATGTAGATAATTGATCATTTTATTTATTGCTTTTACTCTGTTCATGCTGCTAAGTACCTAATACCTTAAATATTAAATGAAGTTAGTAAACTTTACATTTTTATTTGAATATTTGACTTATTTTAAAAAATAATTTGTCTGTATTGCTTTTCAAGATTATTCAGTTGATTTTTTTTTTCTCATACATTTTTAATTGCTATTCTGCTGTCTCGTATACAAATTATAAGTCAGATTTTTAGGGCCTGCTAAAGTAAATGGAATTTTAAGAAGTTTGCAACTCTAAATCTTTACGAATAAATTGTAAAAAAAATACTATTTGGTCTTGACAAAAGATTTAGAAAAATAATAACTATTATTGATGTAGACCAAAATCTGAGGTCAAAGTTTTTGATAACGTAAATATTTAATCACTTTATTTTGTTCATTTGTAAAGTTTTTATATTTAACACACTTAAAATATTAAGTGAAGTCATTATAACTTTGCACTTTTATTTGATCATTAAGCTTATTTCATGAATAATTTGTTGTTTATTGCTTGAAAATTGACCATTAGATTTTTTTCCATGTACTTTGAATAACTATTTTAACTCTGTTTATTCGTTTACTCATTAAACGAAGTATTTCTAAGGTTTGTTAAAATAAATAAATAAGAAATATGCAGCTATAAATCTTTGTGGATGAATTGTCAAAATTTACTACATGGGTAGGTTTTGAATTTTTAAATTTGGCTTTATAAATATTATTGAGACTTGGCGAAATCTTATATTTTTAGTAGAGTACTTATTTCGGTGTTTTATTTATTTCATTGCTCATGTTAAAGTCCTTTCACTATAACCCGTACTAAAAATAATAAAGTCTGTAAATTGTGTATGTTATTTGATAATTTGGCTGATTTGTTCTTTATTGTTGTTGGATTAGAAAAATAATCTTTAAAGAAATGTGCAGCCATAAATCTTTATAGCTAGATTGTTAAAAATTGTTAATTCATTAGGTCAGGTTTCGAAATACTGTTTTTTAATATCATTGATAAATACCAAAATCTTACATTTTTAAAAACTTAGGTATTTAATAAAATTATTTATTTCATTGTTCATGTTATAGTCTTCCATTATAATCCACAGTTAAAATTTTAATTGGGGTAAGTAAATTGCATACTTTAGTTTGATTGTTTTGCTTATTTTGAGAAATAATTTATTGTTTATTGTTGTAAAGTTAACCAAGGTTTTTTTTTCAAATACTTTAAGAATTATTTAGACACCTTGATTTGTATACGAAGTAAAAGTAGAATTTATTAAGGCCTTAAAATAAAGAAATAAATTTCAAAGAAGTATCCAGCTATAAATCTTTACAGATAAATTGTTAAAAGTTAACACTTGGGTAGGTTTTGAATTTTTAAGCTGTGTTTTATAAATATTACTGAGGCACACAAAAGTTTTGCATTTTTAACAAAGTAGGTATCTTATCATTTCATATATTGTATTGTTCATGATAAAGTCTCTCTTTATAACCCTGCTTAAAGTAACAAATAAAATCTGTAAATTGTGCATTTTATTTGATAGTCTGGCAGATTTTTAGAAATATTTTGTTCTTTATTGGTGTTAGATTAAAGATATGTGTAGCTACAAATCTTTGGATAAATTTAAAAAAATAATTTGGAACAGCTTTAGTATGGTCCCTTTTTGGCGATTTTTTGATTTGGCGACAAAATCTTGTCGCCAACCCAAGTTTGCCTTGCCGATGCCAATTGTAAACAATATGGCGGATCGGATGGCGCTGGTTCCCAGATAATTGATCGTCGCCGTTAATTTTGCTATGATTTATTTTAATGGCTTTTAAATATTTTTATGAAAAAAAATTAAACAGATAACAAGCTTACATGTACATATAGATTCGGTTTAATAAAATTTAATAACTTTTCTTTTTGTGTGAGGGGGGGGCTGTGCCCCCCCCTCAACCCCCCCTTTCTCTTTTGAGTAGATTAAATTAAACAATGCAAACAAATAATATTCTAAAGGCAATACTTCACAAAAATAACAATATTATATTAATAACGGAATTATTTGTTGCTCTTACCATTAACAAATAAACAAAGGTAATAATAACAAATAAAAACAAACAATGCTTATCACATACCTTGATTAAAATCCCTAAGTGATTACAATATGGAAATAATAAAATCAAAATATCTAAAATTATTTCACTGTATAAAATATTAATAACGTAATTATTTGTTGCTTCTACCCTTAACAAATAAACAATCGCGAACGAAAATATTAACCTGAAACGTACCAACAAAAAAATGTTTATTCATACAAAACTGTATATAAACAGTCAGTATGAACCTGAACATCCATTTTAAATTTCAGTAATAATTAAATAATAAAACTTAATCTAAAATAAAACCATAAAGCGTAATGGCGGTCGTTCCACCACTCGAAGCTCCCGCGCGAAATACTAGCAAAGGGGTCTCCAAAAGTTTAATAAAGGAACAAACGCTCCCTATTCGCTGGACGAAAACGTTAGCGAAACCGTGACGTCACGGATGAATGACGTCACGCAGCTAGGGTTGCCATGTCCAGCTCCTCCGCTCCGGAGCATCCGACGGAGGGGTTACCATATTGGCGCCGTTATCGCGCCAAAAAAGTCGCCAAAAATAAATCGCGCCAAAGGGACCATACTAAAGCTGTACCAATAAGTTCTCAGATTTTTAAATATTGGTTATTATTATTATTATGGATGTACACCAAAATCTTACCTTTAAAACGCAGTTATTTAATCAATTTATTTTTATGTGTTGATCGTGCTGTAAAGTCTTCCATTATAACCCACGGTTAAATTATTCAGTAAAGTTCGTAAATTGTACACTTTTATTTAATTTTTTGATTTTTTTTAAGATTGCTTTTTTATTAAACCAGTTGATTTTTTCTTCAAATACTCAAACTTGATTTTTTTCTTAATAGTACTTAAACTTGATTTTTTTTTCTTAATAGTACTTGATTTTTTCTTCAAATACTTAAAATTGGTTTTTTTCATTCAAATGCTTAAAATTGATTTTTTTCATTCAAATGCTTAAAATTTATTTTTTTCTTCAAATACTTATAATAATTTGTTTTGACATCTGTCGATTTTTATACAAAATAAAAGTAGAATTTTTTAAGGTCTGTTAAGATAAATAATTAAATTTGAAAGAAATATGCAGCTGTAAATCTTTATGGACAAAATCTTAAAAAATATTGCATGTTCAGGTTTTGAGTTCTTTAATTGTGTTTAATAAAAAATATTGAGCCACACAAAAAGCTTAATTTATAATTACGTAGGTTTATTTGCTTTTTATAGGTCAATTGTAATGGCTGAAACAACTGATGGTCTAAAATGTAAAATTTGCAAGAAAAATTTTCGCTATCCAGGACAATTTATGAGTCATGTCAATACTCATATTAATGAGTATAATACTATATATTACTGTCCAGTTTTAAGCTGTCAACAGAATTTTATAAACTTACGAAGTTTAAAGAGCCATTTCTACAGAAAACATGGAAGTTGTAGCCAAAATTTATCAACCACGGATAATTATAGCATAAACTTGTCTCATATTTGTTCAGTAAATTCATGCTAACAAGAATGCTCAGATAGAAAATCATTATTTATTCATTTACGTTTGCACTTGAGAAATAAAGAACAAATAAAATGTCCCTATGAAAACTGTAATGGAACTTTTACCATATTATCAACATTTTCTTCTCATTGTTCAAGAAATCATAAAGCAAACACATACATAGATAAGAACGTAAATGCAAATTGTACTAACTGCGAAAATAATTGTGAATTTAATGACAGTATTCAATTAGTGAGCAATTCTTTGATTTTCTCTCGAAATAACTTTACTAGGGATCGACCGATAGTATCGGCGCCGATACCTCCAATTTTTTTAGGTATCGGTATCGGTTCTTTCGATTCTAAAAGTATCGGGAAAGTATCGGTTTCTGTTGCTTTCATCCATTTTCACCGATACTTCGCTTTTCAGAAGAAACCACGCAGGCGCAACACGATTCTAGAATCTTATAGAGATGATGAGGCGTCGTAATGAGATGAGAGGCGTCGTTTCATTGGCACATCTGTTTGCGCGAGTGTTTTCGAACTGTGTTTTTTTTTTTTTTTTAATTCTAACCATCGCTAAATGTATGTCGTATCACCAAGTGTGGTCAAAATTATGGACGAAGAATCGTTATATGACAGTTTAACAGGACAATCGTCTATCCTTCTAAATTATTTTGAATTTGTGCCCAACACTTAACACGCTATCTGCAAGGATTGCAAAAAACAAATGTCGAGAGGTAGGCTATAATTTTACTTCAGTTTTATAAACGTTTATTTTATCACTGTGTGGACTCGAAAAAGAGTTCATTCATATATATATATATATACATACAATTGAATCTCCCTATAACGAACTCGTTCGGTTCCAGTTAAAAATTCGCTATAAAGAAAATTTCGTTGTTCAGAGATTAGAGATTTTTGCAGTTATTTCAGCAAATATTACAAATTTTTTAGTTAATTCGATGTTTAAAAGTATTAAATTATGACTTTCAATTAAAAAAAAAATTGGTATTTATTATAAATTTGCTAAACTTACGGTTTCTTACTTTTCATTGTATAAATGAAATTTTCAAAAGTAAAGACAATCCACGAATTTAGAGAATAAAATATAATGCACTTATGTTTATTTTACTTCAAAATTCTGTTATTTTACATTGTTTTGCATTCTGCGATTTTAAATTTTCAAAAAAATATTCACTTTTAAAAGTCCGCTGAAAATAGAGTGAGGCACATTTTCTTCCATTTGGAAAACTCCTTTTAATGGTTTTAAAAGGTTGAAGCATTAAAGTTTGATATGGTTTTGGTCGTGAAGCGCAGGGCCTTATTATTATACGGGCGAATCGGGACTTTGCCCAGAGCCCCTGACTTGAAAGGGCCCCCAATTGAAAATGTTTTTTCTGTAGTATTCTTTTTCATATCAAAATTTTATGAAAATTATAACAAATTTCATAGATTGGGGGCCCCCAAATCTATCAATGGGTATGATATAGATATCAAAATTGATGGGGAGACGGTCCTTGACATCGTTTGATATTTCAGGGGATGATGACCGTTAAAGTGTTAAAGCAGGTATGGGCAACCTTTGAAAAGTTGTGGACTAAACTTTAGGATGTTGCGAAGTCGCGGGCTAAACTTGCGGATTTTAGCGAAGTGGCGGGGCGTATAATTGGGATTTATATGGGATATTGAATGGTTTATACGGAGTTTTCAAGTGTTCCGTGGGCCGGATCAAAAGCCACATCCGGCCCGCAGGCCGGCGGTTGCCTATATGTGTGTTAAAGTGTAATATTTCAGCCTACGAAATGCGTTTGAGGAATTTGTTTCTATTTAGAACCTCAGATACAAACATTTTACCATTAGTTAGCCGGAAGTATTTGAAACAGAAAGTAGCATTCTGCTATCCGAAGTGAATCGTATTTCTGTGCATGCAAACGGAGGTAGGGTTTGAACCGAATGACGTTTGTCGGACATACCCCCCCCCCCACACACACACATGGTGCCCCTCTGCAAACGTAAAAAAAGGCGCCCCTTTTGTGCTCTAGATCAGTGGTTCCCAAACTATCGGCCGCGACCCATTGTTGGGCACGGGAGAAATTTCGGTGGATCGAAAAGGGTGAGAAAAATTAAACTTTAGTATTTTATATGTTTAGTAAACTATACTATTTTATATAGCCTATATTGGATATCGTTATGTAGTAGTGGGTCATGAAAAAAAAATCTAGTTGAAGATTTTTTGAAGAGAAGGACAAAAAGTTTGGGAACCACTGCGCTAGATCAAGATTTTCTCAGTTTTAGTTCGAAATGGCCCCCCTTTCGACGATGGCACCCTTGCTTACCGTGCCACTCCGCCCCTGCTCAGAGCTCAGAATTAAAACAGATAAAATTTGTTCATATCAATCACAGAAAAACATGTTAACAATGATCATAAAAACAAAAACACTGAAGATCAATTTCATTAAATATGGATACTTTAAGTAGCAATTTTATTTTAAGACTTGAAAATTGAATTTAGTTTATCATTTTGGATTTTTCTTTAACCTTCATTTAATCTCGTCATTTTTAAGCATCTTTTATTTAGACCCTCCAAGGCGTAGCTTGAAAACGAGCAAAAATATTTTTCTTCATATTGTAGCTGTTTCAGTGACAAAATTAATGATACTAAAATTATAAACGAAACCTATTTGTAAAAACAATTTATTCCTTTTTTGTGTCGCAAAGAAGTTAACTTTTTGGCAGTGACTTGAAAACTGGCGACTCCCGTGAACTTTAATTATGTTGGTCCAGAAATTAAAAAAATGATTCATTTTTAAACCATTACACACTATCAAAAGTACGAATTATCAAACATTTAATGATTGTATTATCTATCAGATTAATGAGAGAACGTAGGATTTGTGTATCATTCTGTTTTGAGAAGTAATTATCAATATCTACTAATTATTTATATTGTTAATTTAAAAAGTTGAAGCTGTATTAGTATAATTGGTATTACTAATTATTATTTAGTTTATTTCAAATTTTGGGGTAAAAAACATATTTCTTGTGAATAGTATTTGGTTTATTTATAAGGAAAACACATTAATAATCGGTGTGTACCTGTTCTTCCTACGGAAAAGATCAAATACATGGATTATACGGATTAATTGTGGCTTAACCCTGTCCGGAGAATCAAAATATTCGGATTTTCAAAACGAACTTAAAAATGATCACATGAGTTCATATTAAAAAGAAATCTTGCTAAAAAATTTAATAATTCACTTAGTTTTTAAATAATTGGACTAGATAAATAAGACCATTAATTAATGTGAACTTATTATGCATTTTAAGGGAAGAATTTACATACGTATTTAATGAACAATGTCTATATACATATGTATACTTACATAATATTGTACAGTTTATACATTATCACAATTTAATGCTGTTTAAGTAATCTAAAAGCTATTTTCATTTGTGAAAGAATTATAATTAAGGAAAATCTAAATAAAACTTGCAAGCTTTGAAGTTGAAAAAGTTTGATGTTTTTACTTTTGTAAGCACAAAATCGAGGCATTAACCAAGAACGAAGACACATATAGTAAGAGCAAGCAGGAAGCTGTTTTGGGTCTAATATGGAAACCTTTTATCTGGCTCATAGCAACAATTAGGCGACAAAATAGAGATTGAGAAAAATTGATTTAAATATTTGCACCAGTCGGCACTGGAAATGGATTCTCTTATTAATATATCCCTTTAACTCCCCCTCCCCCGTGTTTGTGTTCTGTTAAGCCTAAATGAGGGGCATCTACCTATAGGGGGGGGCTTGGGCGGAGGACTTTTTAAGGGAGTCTAACGCATATTCACGTAACATCTGGAGAAAATCGCCCAAAATTCTAGACCACTAGATAGACAGCTACGCGAGGAGAAAGAATTCCGAACCTGCACACTAAGACGCTTCCCAGTGCTCAGCTTTTTATAAATTCGGCCATTCGTCGGCATGATTGAATAGAAAAGAAAGACTAGAACTACTGTAATTCCACACTTCAATGTATCCACTGCTTTTTCTTTTTAATGCTTTCTACTTGCATCAAATTTAATCATGCTGCTATTCATTTTAACGAGAACTACACTCTCGTTACAAAAACTGCCCAGAATACAGATGTAGGTTTAAATGACATTAAATTACGTAAAGTATCGGTATCGGTTAAGTATCGGTATCGGCCGATACCACAACTTAAAAGTATCGGTATCGGCTATTTCTGAAAATGAATTTATAGGTAAAGTATCGGTATCGGTCATCGGCGAAAATGTGGTATCGGTCGATCCCTAAACTTTACACAACCAGAGTTAAATGTAATAGTTGCTCGTTTTTATTTAAACCTAATAAGCAAACATCACCTTTCATCTTCTGCAATAGACGTGATAATTGATAACATTCAAAATATACATATTTTAAATCAAGAACATTTATATTTTTGTTTGTTTGAAAAGCTTCAATCATTAGACATCCCTCAAGACAAAATTGAAAATATCCTAAAAGATTTCAAAAGAGAAGATTTAATTGGAAATCTTTATTCTGATGATTTTATCAAAACTAAACATTCTAGGTATAAATATTTTAAAGAAAAATTCAACTATGTAGCCCCTATCCAAATGTATTTAGGTTATAATGAAAATAATATCCCTTGTTATTACCATTATGTTCCTATCTTAGAAAGCTTAAAATCATTGTTAGGCGATTCTGCTGTAAAAAATCAGTATTATGAGAGATGCAGAAAACCCCCCACAAATAATGGCATTTTTACTGATTTTGATGATGGAGATGTTTTTAAAGGAAATACCTTATTTAACAATGGGAAAGCATTACAGCTCATACTTTATCAAGATGCGTTTGAGGTTGTAAACCCTTTAGGATCAGGTCGTAAGAAACATAAAATTCTTGCAGTCTATTACAGTTTAGGAAATTTAGAGCCATGGTGCCGTTCGAAATTGGATAATATACAGCTGATCCTTTTATGCAAGGAGCAATACTTTAATGCTTTTGGACAAACTGTTGTATTTAAACAATTATTGAGAGACTTAAAAAGTCTTGAAAATGGTGTTGATTTAGGATTAAATGAAACAGTTCAGGGTGGTGTTGTAGCAATAGCTGGAGATAACTTAGGAAGTCACTGTATTGGGGGTTTTCTGAAAATTTCAGCTACTCTGAATATCCATGTCGTTACTGTTTAGTTAAAAGAGATCAGATGTTCCAACAGAATTTTTGCTTTAACACAATAGAGATGCGTTCTAAAGATAATTACACAATAGCTGTCACTGAAATTAAACAAAAGGAGCTAAAAAGTTTACAGGGAATTAAATTTAATTCTCCATTCAATGAGCTTAAACATTATCATGTTTGTTCTCCAGGACTACCGCCATGCATAGGTCACGATTTTTTTGAAGGTGTCGTTGCTTACGATTTTTATTTATTTTTAACACGTTTAATAAAGGGAGGTTTTGCAACTTTACAAGATATAAATAATAAAATAAGAAAGTTTAAATATCAGCCAAGTGATAGAAAAGACATTCCTCCTGAAATCAGTATAAAATCTAAAAAGTTGTCAGGAAATGCAATTCAAAATTGGACATTATTGCGATTGTTTCCTTTTATCAATTTTGGAAATGTAAATATTCAAGATTGTCAAGTTTGGTTATTGATTATTCTCCTCCATGAGATAGTAGAACTTGTGTGTTCACCACAACTTTCTGTATCTCAGATTTATTATTTAAGAAATCTAATCGAGGAATATCTAGAAGAACGCATCAATCAGTTTCCTGATGTGCCATTAAGGCCTAAACATCATTACATGCTGCACTATCCCAGTTTAATGATTAAATTTGGCCCATTAATTAGATTATGGACAATGAGGTTTGAGTCAAAACATTCATATTTCAAAAAATGTATTCGTCAGGCAAAAAATTACAAAAATGTGTAGTAAACAACAAAAAGGTGTAGTAAATTACAAAAATGTGTAATGTTTTAGTAAAAGCTAATGCTTTTACTAAAACATTAGCTGAAAGACATCAGCTCTTCCAAGGGTACATAAACACAGGAGAAAGGTTCACTGCTCTTAGCTGGGAAAACTGCATGCCTCTTCAAAAAGAATTGTACAGTGCAGATATAACTGCAGCGATTAATTCTTACTGCCAACGAAAAACTGGCATTTTAATGTCCGATAAAATATGCTATAGGGGCACAGAATATAGGAAAGGAATGTTTGTTCCAATAAACAGAAAGGAAAGTGTGTTAATTTTGGGGGAAATATTATTAATTTTGATAAATGATAGTGATATAGTTTTTGTAATTTCTTGCAAAAGCGCATTACGTAATCAAATGAATATATATGTTGTCTCGGACACTTTTGAAGAAAAACATATTGTTTGCATGCCTATAAACAAATTATTGGATTATTATCCTTTAGATAGCTATCAGTTCAAAGGAAAATATTATATAATTCTAAAACACGCTATTCTCGATGAATTTTAATTTTTTAGAGAAATAAAATTCCCATAAGCAATATTGCAATTTGGAACGTTTTATAGTAATTTATTTATTTATTTACGTTTAGTGTGTGATTAGGTTTTTTTTTTTTTTGTAGTTATGCTGAATATACAGAGAGATTTTAATCTGTTCCAGCAAAAAAAAATTGCCTTTGTCACAAGTGCTTTTAAACAACTTTAGAAAAGATAGTATATCATACACACACAAAAAAAATAATAATAAACGTTAATATGCACTTTTAAAAACAGTAAAGATGTAATGTCTTACGCTATTTTCAGAAAATAAGCAAAAAAAAACCTAAGAATAGAATTTGACTTGCGAAATGGGCAGGGCTGTCATCTATTCTGGAATATACTGCAAAGTACTGCAGAATAAAAATAAAAAACTGACACTTTTCCCTCTGTTTGATCATTTGTTAGAATACATAATACAGCTTATGAAGAACCTTTCTTAATTTTTCGAATCTCCGTATCTTCACTGAATGCCAAAAATACCACATTAGCAAATATTTGAAAAATGTAATATCACTTAGATACTTTTTTAAAGAAAACTTTATTTTAATTTTCTTTTTTTAACAAAGAATTTTTATTTTAGAAATGGAAGAACTAAACAAGATAAGATCTATCATAAAATCTGGGCTACCAAATATCACTGAAGAGAAAATAAAAACATTGGAAGAGAAAATGATAAGATTGGGAGTGGAAAAAGAAGAGCATTTAGAATTTTTAGAAAAGGGAGATTTAGAAGATATACTAAATCCGATTGAAACAAGAATTATAATTAAGCATTTCAAAAACAGAGAAGAACCTAGGTCTTCAAATCCAGCTAATGCACAACCCCACCATTCAAAAAGTGTATTTAGTGAGGCATCAGACAACTGGGTAGAAAATTTTGAAATTCCGTGGGATTGTCTTTCGAGGGAAACTATCGCCTTGCTAGACCAAAACATGCATCCAAGCAGTAAACACCTCCGTGAGCTCGTCAGAGTTTTAGCAACTCGGATTTTTGATATAACACCTTCTCCTGGACGAAAAAATTTGAGGCTTATAGCAAAAAAAATCAATGAAAAATATCCATCAGCATTTCAAGACAGATGTGGGGATGGCATAATAGCTGATGGGTGCACGTCGCTAATGAAGAGATTAGAAAATGCCATAGAAAATAAAAAACGAGTTCCCAAGAAAAATAAAATATCGACTAATATTGCACTGGATACCCCTTGCGAAAAGAGAATAAAAGACAGTTACGGTTGTTGTAACTGGCAACCTAATGAATTGCCGTTAGGAGAAACTCCTCAGTCGCAAAATCCCCAGAAAAATGAACTAATCGAAGAATTTTCAAAGAGGGTGAAAGATATTAAAGAAGTGCAGAAAATGATGCAAAACACCTATGTCACTCAACGGCACGACATAAATAGTAGAAAGAATATAACAGATCTGAAGAGTGAGTGGCCCTTTCTATTTGAAGAGGATATTTTAATGGAGCATTTTGATTTCCTAATAGGACACAAATCAAGTAGCTCTATTAGAAATAATTTAGATGTCAAAGGGAAAAAAATCTACAATTTTTTTAAGATGAATCCTTCAACAGAAAGAATTTCTGAATTGATTTCAGAAATTGAAAACGTAAAAGAGGAGCAGAAGAATAGAACTGCAGAACTAATTGGAATTTTCCCTCTCCTGAGTGCTTATTTTCAAGAAGATTTTGGAATACTGTTCCAGGAGTACAAGGTAAGATTAATTTAATATAAATAATAAAAATCATTACTTTTATTAACTGATTTACACAGTTATAGTTAATTAGCTTAATATAACACTTGTCATTACCTAGAAATTAATTTTTAGTAAAGTTTCAAATAAAAATGTGAAACTTTTACGGTATGTTACAAAAAAGAAAAAGAAAAATTCTGCTAAAACATATACGAAACATTACGAAAATGATTCTATAAGTCATAGAAAACGGACCATAGTTATATAGAACTCTGTAGAGTCCTATAGAATTATGGTCCGTTTTACTATAGACTTACAGAATCATTTTAGTATAAGGGAACTCTCAATATAGATGGTTGAGGCAGTTTCACTGTAATATAATCTTTTTACCATTATTGTATCATTAACAGGAAAAATGAAGGTTTCATTTACTATTATTAATCATAAATTTCCCACTTGCTTAATCCGATTATAATTTTAAGATTTGACCTTATGCCTTTTTTTTTTAAAGAAAATTCTACTAAAATATACTTTAAAAACTCAGCTTTAAAAATATTTTTTAAATCATTTCTAAAATAATAAATTTTAAGAATGATCTTGAACTTTTTAAGTGAAATAAAATACAGAACTCCTTGTAAACATTACATAATACAAAATTGTTTACAAACCATTTAGTATTTTTTTTTTCTTTTTAAAGAAAAAATTCATTAACAATCCATAAAATGATTATAGAAAATTAAGTAATAATAATTTTAAATGCATACACATTTTTTAAAACTTAAACCTACATGAGGATAAAGTCTTAATACTATGAGGGACAAGCGCGAACTGTTCACATCTGACTCCTACATATTTTTCACAAGTACCTTATGTGTAATTTGCAAAATTAAGGAATTCTTTATTAAGTAAAATAATTTAAAATTGTCGTAAACTTACCTGAATGTTCATATAATATTCTGTAATAATTACTTTTAGCTTCTTTAGGTTAAACTATGTTTTCACTTGACGAAATTCAGTGATAAAAATCTATATAACATCTTCTAAAAGAATGAAATTGTTACTATAGAAAAACAAGATGGCTCATTGCTTTGAAAGCTTAGCAGAGAAATAGGACTGATACTACCATATAATGAGAAATTTTCAAGACTTTTTATTTCAAATTATCTCAGTAGAAAACGCGATGTTCATGCGTACCCCTTTTCACGTTTGCCCCCCCCCCTCTCCCCTAAATTGTTTTCAAAGTTGTGTGACTAATGGCCGAGTGGGAAAAACCAATAAACATGGGGAGATGGCTAATGTAGAGGTTCAAGGTTCTGTCCTCTCTCGCAACCGTCGCTCTAAAGCTTTGGAGTTTGGGTGGTTTTCTCCAGATTTACCGTCAACACGCGTTAGAGCTCCTTAAAAAGCTTTTCTCCGGAGGCACCCCCCCCCTCCAGGCAGATACCCTAAGCGTAGGTTTAGAGTATCAGCCCATGCACTCGATTATGGTAACCTAACCTACTCAGAAGGGTAGGTTAAGCTAAACACGCACCGCCACCAAAGTTGTTTAAGATGATTACTATTTTTCTCTTCCAAAAAGAGTTCTTATCAAGTTTCAGGGCAGTTATACACAAAATTATCCTGGTGCCCTGTAAAATGGGTATTTATTTATTGCTGTGTTACAAATTATTGTTTTCGTATGCTTAAAAACAACTATTTTAATGAATTGTAAATATTTATATGAAAAATTTTATAAAAAATGATATTGTCTGTTCCAGGAATACATAGCCATTAGCGAAATCGGAAGTAGGGAGAATTGTCCAAGAACACCATATGTCGCTGTCTTAGGTAAGCATATACTTGTCGATTAACAAAGAGATTGTACAATGTTTAGTTTTTCCTTAAAAATTGTTTAATAGAGAGTATAAATGATCTGAGATGTATAAATGATCAAAATCACGTGTGTTGTGTATATCACACACACAGACACATACACAAAAATAAATAATAACAACAACAACAACAAAATAGAATAAATAAATAAAAACAAAAATAAATAAATGAAAATAAAATAATACTGAAAATTGAAAAAGCTATATTATTCAATACATACTTTTTCAATATGAAACAGAGTTGGACAGTTTTTGCTCTTGCATGGAACTTGCTGGCTGATTAATAATCATACTCAAATGTAAACTGAATTAAATCCATATTACAGGGCTCCCCCCACTTTGCCCCTTTTTTTTCCTAAAAGTTTTTTATGACAGCTCCGTTTTGGTCCGTTTTAAGTATTTTTGGTCCGCATTGGTTCGTTTATGTACATTTTTTAACCTGAAAAAATATTTTTGTTGCATCCGAATTTCAATATTTTCCCATTCTTCTTCAAAATTTGGCATTGGTTTTTTTTTAAACCTACAATTCCATAAGAGTAAAAATTTACACCTATTTTATTAATTAACTTTTTAACCTTATTCCACCCCCACTCCCCCCCCCCCCCAAAAAAAAAAAAATCATTTTAAAAATTTCATTTAGTGTACAGGTTTGGATATGGTGAAAAAAAAAAAAGGAAATAAAAGTTGAAACAAAGAATACTCTGGTTAGTCTAAAAATGTTATGAAAGCAAACAAGAAATAAACTTAACGTTCTAGAATTTAAAAAAATAAATAATAAGCTTTGTAATTACTCTCAGAACCTTTACAAACTTTCTATTGTGATCTTTAAAAACTTTAACTTTTTTTTTTTTTTTAATATTCTAGGTTTTTTTAAATTGCTTTTCAGATATTCTGTTCTCCATATGACAAAGTTTCTTTCTTTCTTTTCTTTTCTTTTTTTTTCAACTTTTGTATTTAGAATCGCATAAATTATTTGTTTAATATTTACATATTTTCTTCTGATGGTAATTACTTTATTAAACTACAATTTGAAGCTTTCCTTTTAGATATATGTATTTAGTTTAACATATTTTAATAATATTAAGGTTTACATTTATGAGAACTAATCTCAGTATGTTTTAATACATCTGCTTAAAATATCCTGTGTTATACGTTTTCAATGTTCTTTTAGGCTGTTTTATGTTTAAACAGAAAATATTTTTTTCATTCCTTTATGTTTTGGTATCCGTAAGTCATCATTGCTTAACTATTTTTAATAACAATTGCGTTGTTTCGTAAGATTTCATTTTGCAGTATAATTCCTTAAAGGGGAAAAAGAACTAAAACAATGCTACTGTGTGTGTGTGTGTGTGTGTGTGTGTGTGTGTGTGTGTGCGCGTGCGTGCGTGTGTGTGTATATATATATATGAAAGCAAACACTAAAAATAAAAAATGACTATATTTTATAGTAATTTTATGTACTAATCTAAAAATATTGAATTTTACAATTTATTGTAGTATTTGTTAGTAATTTTCAAATATTTTTTTTTAATCCTGGGGGAAATATCTTATTTAGATATTCATTTTTAATATTCATGCAACAGGTTTATTGGAAAACTTTTGAAACATTTGTCATTCTTATGCAATATATAAATATTGAAATTACTGTTTGTTATATTGCATAGTTGTAATATAACACTAATTTCAATGTCAGATTTTTTTTTGTATTGCATTATGCATTAATTATATATATAATTATTATTTTAGATTATTTTATGAATACTTTACGTCATGCATAATTACATATATATTGCTATTTTTTAAATTCACGTGTGATTTCGTCTTTTTCTGGTTTTCTTGAAAGGCATCCCTCTTTAGGCTTGCCATATACTTCTAAGTCCAAACGAGGACAAACCATATTTTTGTGGGGTCTTTGTAAAATCTCATAACGAATTTAAAGGAAAAATTAAACTGGTAGCTCTGTAAAGTTCACTAAAAGGAATTTCATTTATTCAATTATTTCTTACGATTTTTTTTTATAAAAATATATATTTGTTAATCTTAATTATTATAAAAGCTTAGTTTATTCTAATGAGATTTTACAGTATTTTTAAAATTATTTTATAAAGTAAATTAAAAATCTTACCTTACTGGAATATTCAACTTTATTTATTTAATCGTATATTTCATTAGACATACATGACTGTTATGATGATATCATAAAAGTTACAACACGAAAGTTCAGAAATAATTTTGACGTTTAGAAGATGCTTAACATTACATATTGAAAGTCTACCCCTTTCTCCCGACCAAATATTCCCCGTTACAGAAAAATCTCTTAATCGGAACAGATGTCCCAGGCAAAGACATCTAAACTATTTTGAACAATTTAGAACAAACTATTTAGAACGTTGCGACATGTAGTATCAGTCTTCTGTAAAGCTTTGAAAAATAGCTCTCCACTTCTCTTCAGGCCCCACAATGGTCCATTGCATAAAGTACTGAAAATGATAGATGGCTGAAGTGTGAAGGTCAAGGGTTCTGGCTAACCGCGTGGCTGTTGATCTAATGGTCTGGAGTTTCGGGTGGTTTTCTCCATATGCCACATAAATTAGCATAAGCATCGCAAGCTGTTGATTATTGTGGAGGGGTGGGGGCAGAGAACAAAATGTGCTCTCCCAATCATTATTGAAATTTTATCATTAGTAAGACAAAATATTGGGGGGACGTGTCCCCCTCGCCCATGAGCGCATTAGAACCCTTTAAAAAGTCCTTTTCCCAAGGTAACCCACCTTTTGCAGATACCTCATGTGAAGGTTTGCCCTAAATACACTACACTACACACTTTCCTTCTATGGTGTCTGGAACCTCTGAATTTGAGCTACAACTTACCCTCAATAACCCCGGATTTTCTCAATCCCAGGCATTATCCCCGTATAACACTAAAAGAAAAGACTGTGCGAACTAATCTCACACATCTCGTAAGCCTATCCCTATTTAAAAACAATTGTTTATAAAATGGTTTCTTTTTCCACTTTTCTAGATAGAAAAGTTTTGTACATTAAAAAAGTGGGAGCCCTGTAATATTATAGAACCCTTTAAAATGTCCCTCGCCGGAGGCTCCCTGTAGGCAGATAACCCTCGAGTAGCTTTGCTATAAACACACACACACACACACTTTTTTAATATGAAACTATTTATTAAAATATTTTTTAGCAGTTCTTTTATATTCCTAAAAACGGATAGATTATTATGTAGATTGCCAAAGTAATTATTTGACAAATTAAATTTGATCCTTACTTTTTATATCGTTAAAGTAATATAATCGTGTTGTATGAGCTTAAAACTTACATAATAGCTGATGACTGTATGTTTAATAAAATAAATGAGTATAAAGCTTGATTCACATGGTACCTTGTAAACATACTTTTTGAAGCACAAATTCTGCATAGTGTCATCGTGGTAGGGGTTTAGCACTCAAAAGGTACAAACAAGTTCAGTTGATTTACAGAGGGAAAACCGAGAACTAACCTTTTAGGGATTTGTGTTAGTAAATGTGATCGTTTTCACTGTGGACTATTTACAAGTTATTTGTCGCTTATTAGGGCCAATCAGCCCAAAACTTGGTTGTTATTAACTTGGGGAAAATAAACTTGTTTATTTATATACTTTTTATTCACTTTCAGATTTATAAATTTCATATAAAATTTGCTGTATTCATTCTAGCAAAACATTAATTTTAATCGAATATTTATTTCATACAGGTGGTTCAATTTTCGCAGCAAGCGACTTCATAATTTTAATTGACAAGGTTCCAGTAATGCGGACTAAAAATTTCGTTGCTGCTGCATCAGTGATGTTCGCAGCGTATTATATCTTTAATATTGAATACCCCCATAATGGATCCATCACTTTGGAATTTATACAACGGTAAATGGTGCATTTTTTCTTTCTTTTTGTTTTATATATTCATCATATATGAAGTTTCTGTAATTTTCTATGCTTGGTAGTATGCACATAACAGGGATATTTTACAACATGAATAACTTAATTTGTTGCACTAAATGTACCTCGGAAGCATGGATTGACAGCATCTACATTATTCTTTTCATATGCGTTATTACTCCATTTATTATTATTATTTTTTTAATTTACCCCCTTTCTTTCCTAGCTCGGTAGCATTCATTTGTGGAATAATTAGCTTATTATTTAGCTTTCAACAATTTGATTCCATGAATACTAATTAATTCCTGTATTAATCTCATTCGTTTTCTGAAAATTAATAAACACGTCATTGCAATTTTTTTTACAAAGGATTGTATATTAAAATACGAAATTTAATTTTTATATGGTCCCTCCTTTCCTATCACTAGTATTTAGAATATGTTGCCTAGTGTCTAAGAACCCAAATTAAAAAGAAAAAACTATGTCTCTAAGTGTAAGTTTCCGTAAGTGAAGTTTTAATTTCACGAGTTCGAAGGCGTTTGTCATTTTCAAAGAAGTGGATCGTTATTTAACTTTTATCAATTTATAGTTTGTCTCCTAAGTTCTAAGAAACGTGTTTCTTCTTTTTCACTTTTGAAAATATCTTTTCCCAGTATAATGAATTTATTGCTTTATTATAATTTGAAATTATTAATTTACGCCAATTAATAAGGCAAACGTATATCCATGAATATTTTTATTTTATGCAATTATTCTGTTTCAAAATTAAGAAACAAAGCATTATATAGTGTGTGCCAAAAAGATTGAAACACGCTTTATTATTTTACCAATAAAAGTAAGTGGTGTAAATTACAAAAATGTTTAAACTAAGGTAGAAACAAAGCAATAAATTAAGTGTACGAAATTGTAATCATAACGCTCATCAATTTTCAAAATGTTGCACTTTTTGATTTAGAAAAATATTATTCGATTCATATAAGTATGATTTTAAAAAACCGCACATCTGTATTTTTAAAACTGAAGAAGTTATGTTTGTCCAACACTGTGAGTCCCTAATATTGTGAATGGGGACCATCTATCACAGGGGGAAATATTATTTTTTGACGCATCACAAAAAAGATGGAACTGGGTGATAATAGAAATATGCAGCTCACGGGCCTCATAAGGAGTACGACTGCTTTATAGGATCTTTGTGTCATACTTCATTTAGATTCATGTTATAAAAATTGCTGACACACATTAGCATATTTTTGATCATAAAAATTTCCACCGTCAGTTTATGGTCTCTATTTTCGCTGGTAAAATAGCCCTTCTGTTGGTACGGAAAAGTGGCTTAAGTCAGTTTTTTCTTTCAACGTGATTCAGTAGAGTTTAAAGATACAGCTATACAGATATGCTGTTTTTTAAAGTGATAGCCCCAAATTAAACGCAAAATTTTCTGATTGACGAAATATGTATAAGAGCCAAAATTAAATTTTGTAACTTTTGAAAATGAATGAGAGGACTATTTCATTAAAGTAGCCTTACTTTCTACTTTATTTAAAACATTTTCAATTTACACCGATCACTTATCTTTAACAAGAATAAAAGTAAAGAGCGTTTCAATCTTTTTGGGACGTCTATATATGTGGCAATCAAATCGCGAAACATTTTTCTCTGAATTTAACACACTTACAAACAATTACTCTGAATTTTTTTAGGTTCTTAAAATTAAAATTTGCCTTTGAGATCAATATAACCATCAGTTGAAAATCAATTTACCTATGTAGTACAGTAATCTTAATTTAAACTCATCAGAAGGGTATATCTACGTTTGGGGTAACTTTTATTAAATGCATTGGAATTACGCTATATGAAATGTATTTGAGCACATTTCCAAGTACAGTCAACAGCCTAGAAGTTACCCAGCAAACACACACAGGTTCTCTGAACGTCTGTTAGCGTTCAGAAAACGTCTTCTGAACGTTAATAGACGTTCAGAGAACCTGTGTGTGTTTGCTGGATAAGTAATCAAGATTTTTCGCTAGAAAAGAATAACTCAAAATAAATTTGTTTGAATAAAGTGATTAAGTCACTTTATGTTAAATTGTTTACGTTAATGTACCCTCAAATATCCTCTTAAAATAAATTTTATGATGTTAGAATCTATAACCGCACTACAACATATATGTTAGATAATAATGTACAACATATATGTTAGATAATAATGTACTTATAATATATACTACTTCTGTTTTAATTTTATTTATAATTGAAGTGTATAACATTTTTTCTCCTTGAAATTTAAGATATATTTTCTTTTGCAGATGCTTTGCGGATATAAATCCTGATAGAGGAACGAAATATGAAAAAAAAACTAAAAATGCAGTGAACCCCAAAATTTTAAAACTTACTAATTTAATACAACACAACGAAAGTATCTTAAAATTGTAATTTCTTCTTATTTAATGTTTTACAATAAATTTATTTTATTTTGAATTGTATGTTTACTCTGATTTTTTTTATGATGGATTATTTTTTTATGACAATTGATTTGTTAACACAACATTTTTATAATAAAACAATACAATTCGCATTAAGTCAATTTATTATTCGGAATTATTTTTGTGTTCATGCTACAAGTTTAATAATTGCATTACATACGCTATCATTTTAGAGAAAAAATAGTACCAAAAAAGATTTTTAAAATTAAATATTTGATGTTTTTGTTAATTTGCTTAAAATTTAGACTTCAGAAATCAATTTTATATCAGTAGAACTTGTGTTGTCATTCTTTGTCAAAACTTTAACTCTACCCATGTCATTCTAATTTTTGTGGTGTTTATCTTTCAATAATATTGATACATAACGAAGCAATATTTATCGTTCATATAAGACAATTTAACTTAGGTTTAATTAGTGTAGATAAGTTTAAGCTGAATACAATAATTTCAAATTTTATTTAGAATTATATTATCTGTATGAACAAAGTTAATTTAATTACTTTCTTTTGTATTAATATATATTGGTAATATATTACTAATATATATTAATTACTATTTGCTCTCTTTTATAGAAGAACATATGAATTCTACCAATCTCAAAATTTGCACAGATTAGTGAATTATTTATATCTATTGTCTTCGTTTTTAGGGAAATTGACTAATTGTGAGCAGTCGTTAAAGGTATATAAGGTTTTCATGGGGAAAAGTAGAAGAGTTTTTTATTGCTTTATTTATTTAAAAAAAGATTAAATCCGGCTCATGCGGTTTCCAATGCTCAGGAACTTAGACAGAAAAAATTTCGGGGTGGCTCAAAAAGTGGAAAAAGTAAAAATTCTTACAAAAAGGGTTGATTATTATCAGTTTGCTAACAAAAATCCAAATTTCGAAAGTCGCCCTAAATCGGGCTCTTTGAGCCAACCTTTTGGCTGCGTCCTTGCCTCAGATATTGTCCGATTTTGAAAGGTGTCCAGATTGGGAGAATTTCACTGTACTGCAAAAGTCATATATGTGCGGTTCATACATTATGCATACTATGACAGCAAGAAAAAATGAGAACAGTTAGTTATTAAAAGTTACACTGTTTTAGGGTCTTGCAAATAGCCTGATAGATTGCTGAATTATATTTTATAACTACAATAATGCTATGTGGAATTTATATACACAGGAGAAATAAAAATCCTATTTACATACAGTACACAACTTTTGATGCGTTTGTCTCGTACAAAAAGAAAGAACTCAAAAATTTAAATTCAAAGTGTAAGCAATATTCTCATAAAATCAACTTTCTTCTAAATTTCACTTTTAATTGTTTTGGGTTTGCTATTGTTTAATAACGTTTGAAATTATGGTTCTAATTGCATTGTTTCAATATTATTTAGTGGAGGATAAAAATTCTCATAAGTAGTAATGAGTTAAATTTAGAGATTTTTTTAATTTAATAATGAGATTATTTAACAGTGTTCCGCTAGCATTCTCCAAACCAAAGGTTTTTTTTTTTTTTTTTTTACAATGAGCTTATATAATTAATTATTTGTTTAAGGAAACTGATTCTGGGAAGAAAACACATACACACTAAAATTGAAATAAAATGATAAATTAAATTAAATTAGCATAAAAATGTTAATTTAGTAACGTTTCAGAAAATATTTTGTTGAGAGGAATGCAGAAACGTATTATCTTATGAATATGTTTCAGATAACACGTTTCTAAATCAGTATATTGTCAAATTGTATACTATGATCTATTTATCAGTATATTGTCAAATAAATTTTTCTACTTAGATATGGAAAGGATTGTTTAACGGGATTTTCCTGAAGTCTTCAAAATACATAACTGTATAATAATATATGCAGTTTAGAGAAAAAGATAACCAAAGATCAGATAGTACCAAAGAAAATTTTAAAATATTTGATGTTTTTTGTTTATACGGCATAGTGTGTCATGTCAGTAAATTTAATTATATGTCAATTAGACATCAGAAATCTATTTTATATCATAGAATTTGTGTAGAATAAATAAATAGAAAAATAGAATTTGTGTAGAAATTTTTAAATAGAATTTGTGTTGTCATCATCAACAAAACTTTAACTCCATCAATGTTACTCTTATTTTTGTGATGTTTATCTTTCAATAATATTGATACATAACGATGCACTGTATGTACTGTATAAAACTGTACAATACAACGAAACTTTCTGTTTACTAACGGAAAAATTGAAATATGGTAATTTTATAGCGCTAGGAAATTACCCTGTTATTAACAGAAAAAGTAAAACATCAAAATACGTTACAATGCTGGAAAATGTCCCGTTCAAGAACGGAAAAGGTAAAATACGGAAATTCGTTATTTCTCGAAACTATATGTAAAACAACGGAAATTTTAAAATACGGAAGTCCGTTCAAATACTAAATTTTCTGTGAAAAAAACGGAAAAAGCAAAATACGGAAATCTTTTATTTCACAAAATTTATCCGGTATAAAACGGAAGGTTTAGAATACTGAAATATGTTATTGTACAGAAGAATATTCTGTAAAAAAACGGAAAAAACAAAACACAGAAATTATTAATTTCACAAAACTTATCCGGTAAAAAACGGAAGATTTAGAATACTGAAATATGTTAGTTTACCGTAGTATATTCTGTAAAAAAACGGAAAAATCAAAATACAGAATTTTGTTATTTCACGGAAATTTTGCAGTAAATAACGGAAAATCCTTAAAACGGAATTTTGAAAATAACGGAAACTTTCCAGGAATTTACGGAAATAAAATTCCGTAAATATACGGAAAAAGTACTGGCGTCTGAGCTGCCAGTACTTTTTCCGTATTTTCACGGAAAATTTTTTTACAGTGTACCTTAAAGCTTAACATTTTAGGAAAAAAGACATTCTTCTTACGAACCACTCTACACTTCACAACAAAAGGATCCATGAAATAAAAAAGAGATAATGCTTTGGATATTTATCGCTAAGTGCCGACGAAAATTTTGTTTTAGAGATAATACCACGAAGGATTCTATTAAATTTTTCAAATGATTGAATATGAAAACTCCTGTCAGTGAAATCTGATTTCCCTATTCCATTATGACTTTACGTTTGGGAAATTTAAAAGCAACTTACTTCATCATTTGTGTTCGACGTTTCTGCAAATTGTTCTTCTTTCTAAAAACAACATACCACGCGAACAAAGAACGTAAGAAATGGAGAAGTTGTGTATTGGACACACATTAGAGAATTTCCTTCTTTTAAAGTGCTAAAATCTGTCATATATATAAATAATCATGGTATATTTCATTACATTCTTTCCAAAAAACGGATGCTGAAGTTTTTAAGCTGAAAAATAAAATTTAACATGGAGAAATTTCTCTGATTTTTTCAGTTTCTGTGTGACGTGGAAAAGGGTAAACTTGTTTTTTTTCTTTAAAGTTTCATTCCAGTATCACTGCAAATTAGATGCGTTACTATACCTAAGGCTTGTTGATTTGCTTTGGAATTAAAAACACTGAAATCATAACATTTTTCCGGAATAATAATTTTAAATAACCAAATCAAATTAATTTTTCTAAACATGGAAAAAC
>JAWZYV010016431.1:0-55058 GCA_038373885.1 Cheiracanthium punctorium
ACATAAAATTTTTCTTAATCACTATTTTATAAAATTATATTAATAAAATGATATAAGAATAGTCCATAGCTGCCAACCGTTCCGTTTTTATCGGAACATTTCCTACCACTATTTCTGACCAGTTTTAATTTTATGTTAAAAAATATCCAGTTATTTTAAGCTTAAATTGCTAAAGAAAAATTAGTGGTGGGAAATGTTCCGATAAAAACGGAACGGTTGGCAGATATGGAATACCGATATATTATAATTACACCGCGAATTCAGGATGCCTGAGCAGTCAAAGACTGGAGATTTAACTTTCGATTCGCATAACGAGGATAGTTTGGAACAGAACTCCTGAGAGTGTTACTCAGGATCTGGATAGGAGAGAGAAAGTTTATTGAGATCTGTGGCTTTTTTACGCCTTCATCCCAGTCTTTTGTACGTACAAGATCATTTTTATTTTAACCCTTTCACGCGCAGTGTTCCTGCTCTGGGAACACCAAACTCTGACGTTTTGACTGTTGCCAGTCACGAAGAAAAGATTTGATTTCTATAAAAATAGTTGCGTGTGACATAGCTCCACGAGAATCCTTTACTTTTTAGCACGTCATTTCCCGTAGAAAAATTGTCACGATTATTTTTAACAGCATTTACATCTGCTGAAAAATGGAAGAATGCGAGAATAGTTGGATAGATTGCCCAATACTGAAAAAGGGCAGCCGTTGCCATCGCTCGACTTAACTAACAGCAAGATGGCGGACGATCGACCCTTTTTTGACGCAGCTGGCTGTGCCGGCACAGCCAGCTGCGTCAAAAAGGGTCTCTAGATCTGTGGCCGCGATGAACGTTTCGATCGTCCGCCATCTTGCTGGTAGTTAAGTCGAGCGATGGCAACGGCTGCCCTTTTTTCAGCATTGGGAAAGGGTTGCGCCTCAAAGGGTTAAAGTGCAATTTTACGGTACAGTATTTGACAAACACAAACATGGATAGGGCGACGAGATTTGATCCCGAGACAAAATCATTCGCATAGCGGCTGACAAAGACGAGTGCGAAAAGTCCCTGCAATGTGACTTTGTATCTTTACTGATTTCATATTTATGAAATTTTAAGTAAAAGTGTTTACATTTTCAAAAAAAATTATGACGTATTTGCTGTATCGTTCAACCAATGATAAAGTAAATAAAAAATAAGCAAACAAAAAATTAAAAGCTTTCAGATTCTTTCACGCTTTCTCGAAAATGTGAAAGAATCGAGAAATGTCCGCCTTCATTCTTCAACAATGTCGAAAAAAAGCGTCATTTGTGTAAGAGCATTCAAACAAAAACAAACAAATTATTAACATTTTAAAATTTAAAATCCACTCCCTAGTATTTTAGGTGAAACCAGAACATATTGCTTTTCCTATCAAAATTCCGCGTTTAAATCCTTTACAAACAGATTAGACTTTTACCCACTGAAAAAGCCTAAATTAAGTTACATTTCACATTCTGTGTGATACATACTTTTATTTACTGGAATTAATTATTAAACGGTTTGAGTATTAAAAACCTAAATATTGAAATTTAACACAGAATTTTCCTTGCTCTGGGAAAAGTAACAATATTTTAACATGTTAGAATTGTATTCTTCGAATCCCTAGCGGAAGAATTAAAAAAGAGTTATTTGTTTCGAGAGGAGAAGTAAAGATCCCTTTTCATCTGGAAAACAAAAATTAGGAAAAAAATAAAAGACAGAAAGAAAGAGGGGGGGGGGGTAACTGCTGTGTTTCGGCGAAATCTTTTGTTCCCGATAGGAAAATAGCATCTGGGTTTGGTGGGAAAAACATTATATTAAAGATTCGATCCAATATTGCATCTTATGCAGTTCTCCATTTCATTCCAACTTTTATCTTCTTTTGTTATCTCCCTGGGTTTTATTGACAGTGGAAGAATCTTTTGTTGCCAGTATGTGTTCTCTTTAAATGGCGATTTTTCCCAAAAGTTATCTTCTTTTTATTCTTTCGTGCAAAACATTTGTGGCTACTAGATGAGAAAATTGGACTCTTTTCCCCTCCTTTTACGACAAAATTATTTTATGCATGTTTTCAATACATAAAAAAAATACTGTGATTCAAAAAGTGCATATGTTTCCAATGTGTGAAAAGAATTTCTCCGCACAAGCCCGTATAATCATTCATTAACCTTTTAACGCGTAGTGTTCTCGCTCTGGGATCACCAAACTCTGACGTTTTGACTGTTGCCAGTCACGAAGAACAGATACGATTTCTATAAAAATAGTTGCGGGTGACATAGCTCCACGAGAATCCTTTACTTTTTAGCACGTCATTTTCCATAAAAAAAATGTCACGATTATTTTTAACAGCACTGGCATCCGCTGGAAAATGGAAGAATGCGAAAACAGCTGGTTCGATTGCCCAATGCTGAAAAAAAGGCAGCCGTTGCCATCGCTCGACTTAACTACCAGCAAGATGGCGCACGATCGAAACGTTCATCGCGTGCCACAGATCTAGAGACCCTTTTTTGACGCAGCTGGCTGTGCACGCGCACAGCCAGCTGCGTCAAAAGTTATAATTAAGTAACTATAATACTAATCTACATTTTTAATTTGAAATTTGTAAAAATTTTAAATGACTGTAACTTTCTTAAAAAGTGAGATATTTGCATATATTTAGTATCATATTAAAGACTTATAAAATATCAATTGAATAAGTATATGCTCAACATCATACGTACCTCTTTCAGCTCGAAACTACGCTTTAAAGGAAGAGCTCATTTTCTTCTTGCAAAAATTTAAAATTTTATGCTAGACCCTATATGAAATGGAATGAGAACCTGTTCTTTTGCTAGTGCTTGAGTAATTTTTACAACACACCCAAATTTTATTCAAATACCCACGTCAAGAATTCTAGAGTGCTATAGATGTTTATGGAATATTTAAATAATAAATTTTTAATGCCTAAATAGATAAAACTCCAAAAAGTTCTCTGTTGTTGTTGTTGTTGCTAATGCCCTCTGGCAACCGCGTTGCGGTGACAGATCCCCCTATATATATATAGGCAGGCGAAGGGCCGAAGGAGCGGCTTCCATTTCAATGAGCCCCAGTGGGAGGAAGTCCGTCTTAGCTCGGGGTCCCGTAATTTTGAACCAATTCCAGAGGAGGGACCAATCCCTGAAATCGGCACCCCCAGAGGTATCGTTTAACAACTTGGAGGACTTTGGAGCCACGACGGATTTTACGTGCACCAGCTCCCATTAGCGTACACGGTTCCACATTGGACGGGCCGAGAGGGGGAAGTCCCTCCCAAGCACTGGCCAATCCAGATGCTGCTTCACTTGCCGTGTTCTTATGGGAACGGAGTTTAGCGCCCAGTCCACTGCGAACAAAGTTCTCTGTAAAATGTATTACGAGAAAAACACCTTATCGTATTACGTTTACTCATTGGTATTGTCACACCAACAATATGAAACCGACCCTTTGATGGAGTCTTTTTACAGAAGATGTAACCTGAGAATACTGTGCAACAGTCCAACCACACCGTATCTAGCCTTTCTTTGTGTGGCAATCATTCATGAGTTGAACTTTGAAAAAAGAAAAAAATCATACTAGAGAGAAATAATAATACCATTGCTCTAGAGAGAATCATCGTTGTAAAGAATATCGTTATTAGGGATGGACGCGAGACGCGAGAATTCTCGCATTGTCTCGCGAGACGAGACGCTAGACGAGACAGGCATTTTTTTGCGAGACGAGACGCGAGACGAGAAAAAAAATATTTTGCTGGACGAAACGCGAGACGAGACAGAGTCTTGTCTCGCGCGAGATTTCTCGCGAGAATTCTCGCATTTTTTTCCGTCTCGCATAAATACGATCTGAAAAGCGACAATTTGCCTGAAGCCTCTACCGTTTAACTTGCATCTCCTTCGTTTTCGGTCCTGGTATACTATCAGCACTCTACAATACGCACAAACACGTAACATTTAAAATTAGAACAGACGAGAGATATACAAAACACACAAAGGAGAGGATAAAGAAAGAGGCGGAAAAAAAAGAAAACAGAGAAGAGTTGAAAGAAAAATAATAAGTAAATAGGAAAGGCGGTACGGTATGTTTAAATCTGACCACTTTTAGACGGGGCCCGGGGCATTAAGTTTGGGGCCCCCTTTACTATCCCGTTTTTTACGCAATAAGCCCCTTTACTGAGCCCCCCTTTTTAAAGCATTTTAACCAAGTTTTGACCGCTGTTGTACTCGAAAATTGCATTTCAGTTAACTGTAGTTTTTGAACTTTAATCAAATCGTATTTATCACCCCAAAAAATATCTCTAACTTGATCTAGTGATAGACAATTAGGTAATACCTATATTATAGAGGAAATTCAGTTTTTTCCCCACAATTACTATTTCAGTACATATGAATTTATAATTTAGATAATCGGGATATATATGGGCCCCCCTTTTCTTCAAGGTCACCGGACTACCGCCCCCCCCTTGCCCCTGTGATAATCGGGTTTCGGGTATATCAGAGAGAGATTAGAAGTAGAGCAACTTGCATTCGCATTGATGCTTAGTCTGAGTAGGTTGAAATATGGTGTAATATCCTTGGTTGAAATATCCTTGTACCGATATTATCCTCAAACTTTCCCGCACGTTGCGGCGTGCGTAGGGGGGGGGGGTGCCCACCCTGGTAACAACTTTCTAGGGGCGGTTAAATCCCTATTGTTGGCCTATTTTAAAGAGATTAAAATGACATTTTTTATTCTTATACATTAATATCGGACGGAAAGAAATGCAAGCAATTTTTTAAAAACTATTTCTCTTTTCGTTTATATTATCGTGTTTTCCCTTCCTTCGGCTTGCAAAACTTTTATAATTTTTTCCCCCCCATCATTTTATCTTGCAGTTGGGTTCCTATTCTAAAATTATCTTCGCCTGTTAGATGTCTTTTCATTTTTTTAAAAAATCCACACTGGATATACATTAGGGGGATTATGGTTTAATTTTTCTGTAAACAGGGCGACCATAACGACGGTAGTACTATCGCTAAACATTATTGTGGAAAAGTACAAACGGATAGTGGTCAACAAATTAACTGTTCAGTAATTTAAAATATAAACAAAAAATAAGACGTCTATTAACCAACTGAGATATTATAATGAAATCTAAAAATGCACACACGGTTATGTTATTGGAAATATTAGGCAAATAATTATAATTATCGTTAATATAATCTTGTTTTCACTAATATAAAAATTACACATATTTTAGAGACTTGAAATTGACGTTAAAGTAAATAGTAGAGATTTAATAAAGACTAAAAGTGTTCTGTTTATAATTTTTCAAGGGTTATCTTACAACCAACTGAACGATAAGTAATTCTATTTTGCGTTAATATATCCCGCAGTAATTTCAACTGAGGAGATTACTTGAACTTAAAAAAAAATATATGTTTTGTCTCATGCAGATATTATTTTAGTAAAATATTCGCTACTTCTCGTATGAAGAGCGGGTGCGCAGCTATTTTAAAACAAACGGTTGTCCATTTCATGTAGTGTCTGAGGTATTTAATGCTACAACTTGAACAGTATGATGTAGAAATAACACCTTTTGAAAGACGTGAGTTCTCTGCAAACCGCGAAGCTTTTCACTTTTCTGATCGCGAATGACACTGACGTAGTTTTTTGATTCATTATATTGCAATGATGCCAGGTTAATACTCATGACGCAAACTTTACATCAAGAGTCAAATAATTTTGCTTTTATTTTAGATTCCACATCACTGGAATTAATTGAAATTACTCATGTTAGGAAAATTTTCGTTTACTACAGTGCGAAGAACGGGCACGCAGCTAGTAAATAAAAATAAATACTATATTTTCGGTGTGACATTATATATACGGATTAAATCTCAATTTCTTTTACTTCAAATGCCGATATATGCTGATATAATTATTAATATATCTACCAATGTGGCTATATGTAAGTAATTGTTATTATTAATATTAATTTTCAATAAAATCCCAATAATAAGTTAGTATAAAATGGTAACGAAATCGCAGTCCTTAATTTTGCGAGACTCGCGAGACGTCTCGCGTCTCGCGCGAGACGAGACAGCAATTTCTTTGCGAGACGCGAGACGAGACACAGTGTTTGCGAGACGAGACACAGTGTTTGCGAGACGAGACACAGTGTTTGCGAGACGAGACGAGACGCGAGACGAGACAGAGGTTTACCACTGCGAGACGAGACGAGACAGCCCCGATTCTCGTCTTGCACGTCTCGCATCCATCCCTAATCGTTATACAGAGAACTGCTCTACATTAATGGAAAGGAAATTAAGCCAGGATTGCCAAAAAAATATCGTAATAGACAGAATTATTGTTATAGAGGATATCGTTACAGGGAGATTCTACTGTACTATCCCTCTTCTTAACTCTTTTAAGTATTACCTCACAGGAAAAAAAAGTTAGGGGATAAAAATCTCGGAATGTAAAAAATTCCCGACTATTGAATTAATGCCTTCTTCGTATCTCTCTGTCCCTTTAACAATGGGCGGTTACATTAATAAAGTTGACGCCTTCTCGATCAGTCCCATAGAAAACATTTCAAGTCAAGGCGTTCACATAAATAGTAACCGCCTACAAGCGTGACCGATTCCTAAATAATAATCACTACCGTGGAACCCCGATCTATCGCTCCCCCATTCATCGTTTTATTTCTATGGTCCTTGCACAAGTTTTATTTAAATAACCTTAATGAAACCCACATTTTATCGTTCATCAAATAATCCTTTCCCCGCCTTCGTCGTTGTAAAATATTATATTTCTCCTGACCGATAATTAAGTCGAAATTCAGATGGGTCCATATGGCATACAAACTTAATTATTTTTTGGTATGATTTCTTGGTTTGATGATGGTGTAGATGAAGAGATGTTTCATGAAATAGAGCATGTGGCGTGAAATTTAGTTATTACATTATCATTAATATAGACTTAGGGACGTACCTTAAGAATGGAAGAAATGTGTGGTGATGCAAAAAATAAAAATAAGAGTGAAGAAGTGGAGAATAATATTCATGCCGATGAGACTAGGCCTATACTACTGCGAAGTTTATCTAACGCAATTACAGTATTTAAAATTGTATGAAGTTTTATGTACAAACATGAAAAAAAAAAAAAAGGCAAGGAAAAATTAAAATTTTCGTTTAATTAAAAAAATTAACTAAAATCCCAGTGTAAAATTACTGATTTTTTAGAAATAAATATGACTTAATTTTCTTCAATTTATTCTTTTACAGTTTGGTAACAAATTAGTATTTTTGCTATACTGTATACAGTGTGTGCATGGCATTGATAAACATTCTTTTCTGCGTATTTTGACTTTAATCCGCATTCGTCGTTTTCCCGCATGCATCGCTTTTTTCTACGCACACCTTGAAAAACGATAGATCCAGGTTCTACTGTATTAACTTAATCACATACAAAAACAAATAAATTAATTAAAATAAAATGCACGTACGAAGACCGTTAAGATCGGAAGCGAGAAAGATTAGATTGAGCTCGCAAATTAATCGAGTAAATCGAGAAAAGTAGTGTCAGTATGATGAAGTATGATATTTGGTAGAAATACGACTACTATTTAGCTGCTATACGCAACTACTATAGCTGATTCCTTTGACATTTCAAGTCTCATGTCATGAGAACTGGCCATTGCGTAGCATAGACGCTTTTAATAAAACTCATAATTCGTAATGGCGCCGCCGTCGTTCATTAATTCGGACACCATTTTTTTTTTATGCTCACAGTAATGCAATACAGATTTTTTTCTACCTACCAGAAATTTCAAGGAGACATTTAATAAAAGAAAAAAAGTATTTCTTTGCCTGTGCTACCGCATGCGGATCTAATTGTCTCCATACTTATTAAGCCTGACTTACTTTGTAGGTCGGGTAGAATCGTTCTGCCGCTGTCATACGCTGCACGCTCCCGATTGTCCGCAAAGTTGATCCGCGAAAAAGAGTAGTTAGAAATTCCATGTTCTTTTTTCTAATTAATTTAATTTTTTTTTACTTATTAATTGTTCTAAATATATATTTTAATGAATTTAAAATTACAGTATGTTTACATATGCATGCATGTAAATATGAATAAAAATTTTAGATTTGAAGGTAAAATGTTACGGAAATAAAAACGAAACAATGGACTGCTAAAAAATAATCATCATTTGGCTTTTGTATGAAGAGAAATGAGAAATCGCTCGCTAGAAATTCCATGTTCTGTTCTTTTTCCTAGTATTTTATGATTTTATTTTTGTACTGATTGTTCTACATTTACATTTGAATGTATTTAATATCGCAGTATATTTACATACGGCTTTGCTATAATCCGTTTTGCTCACTGCTATGCAATAGAAGTAAGGTGTTAGAGGGGAGGGGGTTGTCTTTAAAAAAGTACATATTTATTTATTTAATAAAAAGAATGGAAAATATGATTTATATCAGAGGTTCTCAAACATTTTAAGTCAAAAGTACTTTTGAAATGGGAAATTGAACGTGGAGCATGAAATTTTATGTCGCAGCTATTTACAGTTTTCGTGAATTTAATGACAAAATGTCATTAACAATACAAGGCATTTCATAAGATTTCACAGTTCAATTTTTTTCCCCTGCCTTTATACATAGGATCTAGTGATGACGTCAGAATTTAGTTGTAAGGCTTTCTGTATCTAGAGGATGTTGGCCCAGTACTATAGCACATGCTTTTGTGCCAGTAACTAATTTTGAGCTATGAGCACAAAAAACAAAAATCTGTGTCTTCAATTTCACTTGATGATTCTATCATATATCTGTGAGCAAGTCTGTGCTAGAAGTGAAGAATAAAGACTATGAGATTATCTATATGCATCATCCAGAAAATAAAGGACGAAGCAATATATGTTCCGGGTCTAAAATCTACAAAAAGAGACTGTAATAGTTGGAAACGATTTATTGTATGTACATAACATGTAAAGATTTAATAACAGTAATGGCCTAGCGAGAACTTAAAATGAAAGATCGATAATTTAACAGACACCTTTAACAAAAAATTGCCCGTTTGAGAAAAAATGTATATCGTATGTGACTAGAATCTGTAAATAAAATATTTCATCTGTCATTTTTAGTTTATTATTTAGAGTTTATAATGGTAATGTATTGTTATTATTACTATGTATAAAGACTTCACTCTATTTTCCTCAGCCATTTGACAAATCTAAGTGGCCCACTTTTTGTATGCTGACTACTCGGCTGCCCAAATTTAAAACACAGTAAGTGACAAATTCAAAATGGTCCAGAAAATCAAGAAGACGTATTTTCTTTTATCCGCACGAAATGGTATTTTAGCACAACAAATTAACCGTTGATTCTTGTCACATATTAGGATGAAAACATGTAGAAAATAAAATAGGCTTTTTAAAATTGTTGAAACTGTTATTTTGTTTTAAATTTTTCAAATTGAAAAAAACAAATCACTTACTATTTTTTTTTATCAATTTTGATATCTATACGAAAAAATTAAATTATTGAAAAGTACATTTATTGAAAAAAATTGTACAAATTATTGAAAAGTAAATCATGTTCACATGACCCTCTTAGAACGAAAAATGCTAAAAAATCCATTTTGAAAAATTTGTGCCTTACTGTGTTTTAAATTATGGAAGTTGTTATGCACACTTCTGGTGCATACAAGTTACTCAGAATTTAATTTTTTTTTATTGTATCACAATTATTTTAATAGTTTATATGATTATTAATTTACATATGACTTCGTACAGCGTGAACAACCATACATTTACATAGGGAAACAAAACTTCTGTAAAATTAAAATGAAACTTGAGGAAGGACCTGATAAGTGACCCACTACTAAACCATTTACCTTATGTGAGTAATTTACGCATGATATACAGTCCCTGGCCGAATCATTAGACGCACCACGGTTTTCACTTTCCGAACATGTACTATGTAAGGAAAGTATTGTAATCATGAAAAAATTCGAGTACCAGATTTTGGTGTATTTACACGTATTGAGATCTTCTGAATTCATTTAAGCTATTTTTACGAGATGTATGTATCTCTCTGTGTGTGTGTGTGTGTGTGTGTTCGTGTGTATGTGAGTGGACACAATAGCTCCTAAACGGTGCATTCGATTGAGCTCAAACTTGGTATACATGTTATAAACCACCGTCGCAAGACTGGTATTGATGTTGGTGTGTATAGGCTTTAGAGTTTTTTTACAGGGCTACGACAAAGATTTCTTTTACATTATGGCCTATGAACGGAAATTCTTGAAAATGCGCTAGCTTTTAAACGGTCCGCTCGATTGAGCCCAAATTTGGTATATATGTTTTAGATAGCCGTCACAAGAATTAGTCATTTACGGTTAAATTCTGTTTGACAGTTTAGTGAAATAAATAAAAAGTTAATTCAACTATCCAAAGAAACAATCAACAAAGTACCTTCGAGTCTATACTTTTTTACAAGTAAAATAAAAATCGATAGATTTTTCCGTCAATTGCATTTAAATCAAGAATTAGAAACGCAAATTACAACGCACTAGCTGAATGCCCCGTTCTTCGCACGGGAATAGATGGATTCTTTGTATTACGGTTTGTTGTAATTACTATTTATCATAATAAATAGATATAGCAAAATTGATATCGCATAAATATTATCCATGTTCAATAATTATGCATAAAGAATTTCATGGCGACCGTTTGAACGGTGAAGAAGATGATAGGGCGCAGCGCTATCAACTGTCGAAGTTTTTGCAAAATGGGTAGCATCAACCCAGCAAACACACACCTGCTGGCGGAGTACCTTGCCAGCGCCTTTCTGCCTTTACGTCCAGAACCGGCCCGGCACTGCAAAAAGTAACTGAATCGTACCAAAATTGGTCGCCCGAGAAGTACCTTGCCAGAAGCCCGGGAAGGCAACGGCACTCTGCTGGCATACTGCATGTGCCGGCCGTTACTCACAATAAAGGCACTGGCCCATTAAGTTTATAATGTCTAAAATGAAACGGCCGGATGCCGGCTTTTATTAAAAATAAAGGCAATGGCCTGGTATCTTAACAGTGACTACAACGTAATGGCACGGTACCGGATTAGTGCCTATTTACAGTAATGCAACCATAATTAAAATACGAGCCAGTGCGGATTCGGGGTAGGAGACTTACTCATCAACCCCCACCCCCACCCCACAATAAATAAATAAATAAATAAAAACATTCCTTAAGGGTAACATTTTGAAAGATAAAAAACAACATAAATGAAAGATAAACAGCAAAATCCGTTGGTCAATCGTTTGCAAATTATGTGCGCCTATCATTAGTGAATTGTTTGCAGTTTTCATAAACTGCAATTTTCTTACAAATTTGTAGTCGCTAAAAATTTTTTTATGAGAGAGGCGGTAACAGAACCAACATAAAATCACCTATAAACAGTTTAATTTCAATATTTCAGAGTTAGAGATTTTATAAATGAGTTATAATACTTTATGGTTGATATATATGTGTGTATGTACTAAACAAAATCTTACAGAAAGTAATAATAAATAAAATTGTACTATGGGAACACATATTTTTAGGGTAACATTTTGCTTTATTATACATTTTGTTTAGATAAAATTATTTTTTAAATGTTAGCTAATTTGAAAAGAAATTCTCTGTATCTATACCTGTTGTATACTACATGATTCAAATTTTATGGAGGAAAGTACTTTTATACACTAAAATAAGTATCATTAGTAACCTCACCGACTTAAAAAATGTCACCAGTTTAGTAGCCATTTTCTCAATTTTAGTTCCCAAAATAGTAACATTTTAACATTTTTTAAAGATTTTGTAGTTAAGAAATAAACATGCTTAATTTAGCTTCATTTAAGAAGGATTGAATAAAATGATAAATTTAAAAACTTCATGAGTTATATATATATATATATCAGAACATATAATACATTTATTTTTATAGCATGATTAAAAAAACAGATTAGAATGTTTGCTGAAAGCTCAATAGAACTTAAAAAAAAAAAGGGAGTTGACAAACACCAACACCAGATTTTCAAATTAGTCGCCTAGAGTAAGGTACAAGTAGCCAATACTTGAAAACAGTATGAAAATGACGTTTTTTTGTTCAAAAAGTCGCGTAATCTTTAAATTAGTTGCAAAAGTTAACGGTGTACAAAATGTGTACATTAAAAACAGTGGAAGTAAAAATTTACCTGTAATATTTTCCCGACTGTTCAAAAACGGGAAAATTGTAAATCCACTTGCTGTACATCCTTAACTAACGAGACTTCCCTGTCGAAGCAATTATAATTATTATCGCTCCTAACAGAGAAATCTCACTAGTCTAACACCAATAAACCTTCTCGAAAGTTCTAAAATTACGACCAGAAAAACTTTGTATCCTAAAACGCGTACTTCATACGTATTTCCAGATGTAAACTGGCCTCCCGTTCAACGGTTCAAGATTTGCGAAACGAAATGAAACATAAAAAAAAGAGGGTTACTATGTACTTATTTGACACGAAAACTCGCCACTTCCGCTTTAATGAAACTCGCCAATTTAGCTAGCAGACCACCCTCCCCCCCCCCCCCACCACACACACTAATATTAACTAGCGTTTTAGAAATATGTTATGTGCATTATACACACATATATATCTATCTATATATATATGTAGGCTATCTTGCACATCTCAAATTAAAATAGACAAGCAGGTTTTTATTTTCTTTCTTCAAATGCATAAAAAATTCATTTGTACTTCGTATAAATAATCTGAATTAATATAGCCAAATCCACGATGAACAGTTGGATTCTTGGTGCCTTATACGTGGGAAATAAGTTGACTTAGCATCCCTTCGTAGACATATGGAGAGGCCCGTAAAAGGGTTGCGTTAATAAAACATTTGATTCCAGAGCAATGGAAACCGCATAAGGAAAATAAAATTCCTAAATGAACCCCATTCCGTATTTTTGACTATTACATGAAAATACTAGTTCATTATTGCTTAATAATTGCAGAATAACTGCAGGAGCTCTAATTTGTTTTATTGTAAATTTAAGCATTAATTACCTAATTTATATTAAAAATTAAGTAATCTCTTGTTTTATCACTGCTATATTTAATATAATAAAAAAAATATCAATAGAAGGAACAGATAGTTAAACGTTACATCGAAACGCTATGTCACAGTTGCTAACGTGTAAGGAATACAACCACTTTTTGTAAATAGTCATTTTTGTAAATATTTCTTAAAATAAAAAATAATTGACAAATTTTGTAACCCTTAAGATTGAAAATATTCTTTACAAAATGTGGTTTGCTATTTTCCTATTGGTATGCTATATCGACTATAGAGCATTTCAAAGAATTAAAAATAACTTTAAATTAATTTTTACAAATGTAAATTTGAATTATTTTCATTGTTCATACTTTATAATTAAAAAATCATTTAAGTTTTGAAATTTCTTATCCTTTGTAATTTTATTTTAAAATTATAAACGTGTAAGATGTAAGATTTTTGGGCCCTAGAATGTGCCCCGTTTGCCCTGCCGGTAATATGGCACTGCATAGTGGGGGTTATATACTGTCATATACAGAGTGGGGGTTTCACTGTCGATGTAGTAAACATTTTCATAGCAAACTGAACTCGCTTGTATTATTTTAGTTCTAAAATATTTGAAGGCACAATATGAACTTCTCCGCTTACACCCCCCCCTTCAAAAAAATAAAAAAAAATCTTAACAGTGACCCTGCCTTTGGGTGCCCGGAACTTATATCCCCTAACACTTCTACACCGTATGAATGTGAAACGATATTATTTAATTAAAATAACGAAATTTTATGCCAACACTACGAAATATCTACAGGCCCATTACTGCCAAATAGTACTGGCCTGGTACATTTTAAGCAGTACCACGCCGTTAACTTTTCTGTGCATGTCATAGACACATGGCAGTTCGCCGTTACTATACTCGGGGCAAACCTTACCTGATAACAGAGGAGAAGGCTAGAGGAGCCTTTTCACTACTTTCCAAATGTATCACTCCGAAACTGGTTTCTCTTTCCAATTATTTGGCTGTCAATACCACAAAGCAACCCAATCGCAAGGCGAATCTGCATTTCTGATTCCCGCCAGTACGATTGAGGTCTATCATTGGTCAAGCGTCTGGGAAGGCGTTACATCTAATTTCTGACTTAATCTCTTAATACTTTTAATTATTGAATTCAAATAAGACAAATATGCAATTATTTTATAACATACACTTTATTTTAGCACTTAATAGTTGATAAATGTCTTAGTTCTGTAAAAAGCAGGGCAAACGGAAAGAACTATTTGAAAGCGGCGGAATCACACGGTCTGCAGCATTCCCTCCATTATCAGGTTAGATGTGCCCCGAGTATAGTTATGTACTGGCGCACATGCACTTTTCAGACACTGTTACTCCAGTGAATTCCAGGGCGATGGCAATCTACCTTGCTCCCGGTATACGGCACTTTGCCAGCACGACGGGTACCCGGCCGTCATTTTGCGGGCAGTAGTGTGTTTGCTGGGAAAATACTTTCATGTTCAAATATCTATGTATACCAATTTTCATAGAAATAGTTTAACGGTCAAGATAAGCTGCATCGCCATCTAGTGGCAAATTAAAAGTAATAATACGCTAAAGCGCCATCAAAGGGCTAGTTAAGAAAAATGGATAACGCAAAAATATTTTCCGTGTTCAAATGTGTATGTATACCAATTTTCAGAGCGGTTAGTTGAACGATCAAGAAGTTGATTGCTGAAGTGCTATCTAGTAGCGAGTTCAAATAACAAAGTGCTGCACACAGAGGCAGATTTGCCGAGTTGGGAGGCCCTGGGAAAAACTTCATTAGGGGACCCTCCTTCGAATTTTTTTTCAAAATTTACAAATTTTGAAACTTAAAGAACAATTAGGGGGGCCCCTTTTTGTTGGGGCCCCCCCAGGATGGCCTCCATAATGCCCTTCCGGTAATCAGCCCCTGGCTGCAGTGCCATCAAGTTGTGAGTACAGCCAAATGAATCCTAAAAATATATTCTCTCTGATCAAATGTGTATGTATACCAATTTTTAAGGTGATCGGTAGAACGGCTTTGAAGTTGGTGCGTTGCATTGGCATCTAGCGGCAAGTCATAGCAAAATAGATAGCGTAAAAGTATTGTGCGTGCTCAAATATCTGTGTGCAGCAATTTTCATAAATCAGTTGAACGGTATTTTCATAGCAAACGGTTGAACGGTACAGAAGGCGAGTTATAGCTAAACGGATGCCGGGAAAATATTCTTTTCGTTCGAATGTTTACGAATTTCCATGGCGATCAGTTAAACGGTCCTGAAGTTATTAGTTTGAAGTGATATCTAGTGACAAGTTATAGCAAAATGGATAACGTAAAAATATTTTCCGTGTTCAAATATCTATCTATACCAGTTTTCAAAGCGATCGGTTGAACAGTTTTTATATGCTGCTGCGCCATTTATTGGCGTGTTAAGGTAATGATGTGCTATAGCAAAATGAAGTAGCCATTTATAGCAAAATGGATAACACGAAAATATTCTCCGTGTTTAAGTATCTATATATATCAATTTTCATAGAGAGCAATTGTCCGGTCATGAAGTTGGTGCGCTGCATTGCCATCTAATGGCGAGTTAAAGTAATAATGCGCTGCAGTACCATCTAGTAGTGAATAACAGCTAAATGAATAATTAGAATATATTCTCCGTGCTCAAATGTGAAGCATAAAAATTTGTATGGTGATTGGTCGAAGGTATAGAAGTTGATGTACTGCACCGCCATCTTGTGGCAAATTATAGCCAAACTGATAGCGTAAAAGTATTCTCCATGTTCAAATATCCATGTGTACCAATTGTCATCAAAATCGGTTGACCGGTATTTTCACAGCAAGCGCTTAAACGAAATAGAATTCGACATTCTGCAGCACCATTTATCGGCAAGTTACAGCAAAATGGATAGTGTCAAAATACTCTACGTCTTCAAGTATCCGTGTGTACCAATTTTCATCAAAATCGGTTGAATGGTAGTTTCATAGTAAGCGGTCGAACGGAATGGAATTCGGGACTCTGCAGCGCCATCTAGCGGCAAGTTATAGCAAATTGTATAGTGTAAAAATATTTTCCGTGTTCAAATATCTAAACTTACCAATTTTCGTCAGAGTAAGTTAAACGGCATTTTCATAGCAAGCGGTTGAATAGAATTCGACGTTCTGCTGCGCCACCTAGCGGCGAGTTAGAGGAAAATGGATAGTGTTAAAATCTTCTCTGTGTTAAAATATCTATGTGTACCAATTTTCATCAAAATTGTTTGAACGGTACTTTCATAGCAAGCGGTCGAACGGAATAGAATCCGACGCTCTGCAGCGCCATCTAGCAGCAAGTCATGGCAAAACGGTTAGTGTAAAAAGCTTCTCCGTGTTCAAATATCCATATGTACCAATTTTCGTCAAGATAGGTCAAATGGTATTTTCATAGCAGGCGGTCGAACAGAATTCGACGTTCTGCAGCGCCACCTAGCGGCAAGCTAGAGTAAAATGGATAGCATAAAAACCTTCTACGTGACAAAAGATTTAAGTGTACCAAATTTCATGGTGATTGGTCAAACGGTTTTGGAGTTTTTCAACGTCATACACACTCACATACATACATACATTCCCACAAACATTCATTTATATATATATATATAGATTAGTAGGAGAAAAAAAAAAGAGAGAGAAAGAATATAGCAAAGTATGCTCGGAAACGGGAACATGTTTCCTTCTGACACTGAATACATTTTTTTCTTTACTTTAACACTCTCCTTAAATGACGTCGACTGTAGTTTCAAAAAAATGCAAATAAAGTTATTTTCATTTAAATTCATTAGAAAAACAAGAATACTGGAATACAGACATCTGCAATAATATTATTGTACCAGCAAAAGTCCAGCACACTTTAAGCCCTTTCTTCTGCAAATGTGTACAGAATTCATAGCTGCCAGCTGTTCCGACTTTATCCAAATATTTTATTGTAGCTCTTGGACGGCCTTTAGAGATGGCCAATGATTCGATGAGTCGAATCAGTGATTCGAATCTTGGTACTGAGTGGCTCAGTCTTTACATTCACTCTTTACTGATTCGAATCTCAAGCCCTCAAGGGAAATACATTCCAAGTGCGAAGGGAAGAAAAACTTATTTTCCCTTTACCGTTCCCAGAGATTTTCCCTTACTCTTTCAACTCTTTTCGACTCTTTACGACTCTTTTCGACTCTTTTCGACTCTGAGTCGATAGATGATTTGAAACAGTAAATGAGTGGGTGTGGGTGAGTTGGTCACTGAGTTGGTGCAGCAACGAATCTTTACTGATTCAGTGTTTCGCTCTGTTTCGGTGATTGTATACGATCGTTGAGATTCGTTAGTTTTTCGAATCTTCTATCGACTCAGTGTCGAAAGGAGCCGAAAAGAGTTGAAAGGATGTTTCATTTAATTGGAGTTTTTTTTTCGAATCTGCTATCGACTCAGAGTCGAAAGGAGTCGAAAAGAGTTGAAAGGATGTTTCATTTAATTGAAGGTTTTTTTTTTTTTTTCGAATCTTTGGTGTTTCATTTCTTGGTTGGTGGTCGGATTTAAAGTTTTATCTGTCTGTGGATGTTGAGTGGGTCGAACATCGTTTACTTTTGGCGGGGGGCATGGCCGTTACTTCCTAAGGGCAAGAGGGGTCAATCCCCCCCCCCGAAAAAAAAATTAAGAAAAGTCAAGTATCAGAGCTATTTATAATAATGATATTTTATACAATCGGAAAAATTTTGTCACCCCATCCAAATCCTACATGCCAATTTACGCCAATGCTCGTGGAAGAGCGGGGGGGGGGTCTCAAAGTTGTTTAAACCTTTTTCCCTCGGGGGGACTCCCTCCTTCCAACTTGCCTGGGTGATTTAATATTTGTTTAAAATTTAATGAAACATCCCTTTTCTACTTTTAACTTCAATATATGTCCCCCTGCCCCCACCCTAAAAAAAAAACGGAACGTTAAGTTTACATGGTGGCGGGTTTTCATGTGAAGGGAAATAGAATGAAATAAAGTTAGGATTGTGCTTGTCACTTTTAATGAAGGATACAGGGGCGGTATTAAGCGCTCTCACAAAAGGACTTTGTAGTAAGCAAAATAACATTTCGCTTTATTGCTGCAGATTTCGTTTAAGATTTTTTTTTTACCTTGTTTTTCGTTTAAGGGGAATGATTTTATTTTCTTTCGTAATTCAGAGAAATACAAAATAGGGTCTAAAGCAGTGGCATAGTTGGTGTTATTGACAGTCGCGTAGCCAGGATTTTATTTCTGTGAGGGCTGGGTATCCAATTTAAAGATAAAGTTCAATTGTAAGCTAAGTAAAGGGTCCCATTTTTTGGGGGGGAGGCAGGAGCCCCTCAGTAGGTCTGGGCCAAAAATCGATAAATATCGACATATCGGTTTTATTTCAACATCAAATATCCGATATTCCCATTTTCATTTCAGTGAAATCTCGAATTCGATAAAGGTCAAAAATACAGGCCGGTCAGGGGCGTAGCCAGAAATTTTTCATGGGGGGGGGTTATGACTACTGCAACTCATATATATGTATACGTGTGTGATAATGTAGTGAAGAATATACATTTTGTATGGCAAAAAATTCCTCCAAAAAATTCAAAAAATGGGGGGTCATATATCCAAAAAATTTATGACCCCCCCTAACCCCCCCCTTGGCTACGCCTCTGAGGCCGGCGATAAGAAAATCCTGAGATCAATACCAGCTTCTGATGCTTTTGCTACTGCTTTCTCTCCGTTGATGACGATGCCGGATCGCGGAAAAAAACAGCTCCATGGTTTATTAGTCTAATTACCATAATTAATTAACGTATATCTCGGAAACTATCCACCGGAGCGTGTTTTTATTGATTCTCGACCCCCCCCCAGACTCAATACTCCCCCGATACTTAAAATTTCGAATGCTGTGACACCAAACTTAACCTTTTAATCTTACAGGCCCAGGGGGTCATACGAAGCTCCCCTATATTTTCAATTTGGGCATTTTAAACACTAGCCTCCTCCGGCGTCATCTCCAAAGCCTAGAAACCATCCCAGAGCCAATTTCTACATATTTGCAGTCCTTTTAAGCCTCAATCATGGTTAATTAGTCTAATTACCATAATTAATTAACGTATATCTCGGAAACTATCCATCGGAGCGCGTTTTTATTGATTCTCGACCCCCCCCCCCTTAGGAACCCCCATCGTTGCATAAAATTTCGAATGCTTTGACACCAAACTTAACCTTTTAATGTTACAGGCCCAGGGGGTCATACGAAGCTCTCCTATATTTTCATTTCGGGCAGTTTAAACATTAGTTTTACTTGAACCGCCCTACGACGGCATCTTCTAAGCCTACAAACCGTCCCAGAGCAAAAGGAGAGAGAGATGCTAGCTGCCCGAGAACTCAGCGGAGAAGAAACCCGATGAATGGGTGAAGGGTGTTTAAATAGTACGGCTTTCGGCGCAGAGAGAGGGAAAATTTCTTTAGTTGTTTTATTGATTCATGATTCGAATCAAAAAGTAGCGAGTGAGTTGAGATTCGAATCAGTAAAATGAGTTGAACCGCATATCTCTCACGGCGTTGCTGCACATTTAGTGTAGGACTTATTTTAAATTCAATTTTCATGTAAAAATTAGTGGTGAAAAATTTTCCGATAGAATAGGAGCAGTTAGCAGATATGATAATACTTTTTATAATCAGCATCGACTTTGCTAAAATGTCGTATATCCTAACTAATATTATAAATGCGAAAGTGAGTTTGTTTGTTTGTTTGTTTATGACGCTTTTACGCCTAAACCGCTGAATCGATTAGGATGCATTTCGGTTTAGATATAGATGGGACCCTGGAGTTGGTTATAGGCTACTTAGAATTTCAGATTTTTAATTATTAATTAAAAACCGTTTTTCGTTGCCATGCTTGGCGAGTTTCGCCCGTATCATATGATTCGTGTTTTGAGCTAACAAGAATACTATTATTTCAACAAAGAAGCGCGTGCGCGTGCATCTGAAAAAAATTAAATAATACGGAAATTATGCCAGTTTTATGCCAAATCTATCTATCTCTAATAATAAAAATGAATGTTCTCCAGACAAATCTACAGAAAGCAGAGCTTTGAAAATTTGAGCATGCCTGGACCCATGACTTCGGTAAAGTGTACCTCGGAAATTTTAATTACTTTTCTAATTATTAATTAAAAACCGTTTTATCGCCCGCACAAAGTGATTTATGCTTTTGAAATAAAGCAGAAATTTTATTTGCAAAATCACATGCATTTGATAAACATAAATAAGTATGGAAATTATGTTGATTTTACGCCAAATTAAAAAGCATAAAGAAAGAAAAGTGTACTTACGTATTATCCCGGCGGTCCGCCAAGACGAGCGACTTTTAGCAGAGATAAATGCCGGGCACATGAAATTATAAATGGTTTTGAATACGATTGGCAACAGTTTGGCAACTAATTTGACGAAAAAACAGTTTGGCGGGAATGACCGCCGGGATAATAGGTAAGTACCAAGAAAAGTCCAGATGTGTTTCTTAAAATTCGTAAATTTCCAAATCCTACAAATAATATAAATGTGTACGTTTATGTGTTTGGATATTTTTGACTGAATCACACAAAAATGTCTGGAAAAATTTGTAATGAAGATAGCTTAAGCCCTGTATTAACATACAGGCAACCTTTCAAGCATATAACATAAATAATTCTTTTACAAAGACACTCAAAATAATACTAATGCATTGCGCTCTATGGAAATTTTGTAGCAACTAAACCGATTTTAAAACTTTCTTCACTGATTGAAAGTCCTAGGCCTATATGGTCCAAGGCGTATATGGAGAATTCCTCTGTGTGGAATTTTCTAAGGGATCCTAGCCCGTATTTTCGCGAGGTTTTTGAAAAAAACACGGAAAACTGGTAGCGGCTAGGTCGACAGGCGCGACCGGTTTTTGAACCTGGCCCCTCCCGCCTTCCAGGTTTGAGAGCAGACCCTCTTAGACACTGGGGGGACCCTGAGTGTTATAGGCTACCTTTTATGCATATATCACAAATAGTTCTTTTACAGGGATACTCATAAGAATTACATTACGCTTTATGTGTATCTCTGTAAGTACGGAACTGATTCCAAAACTTTTTTCACTGATAGTAAGCTACACTATTCTTGAGTATTATAGGCTAAAATTAATGCATGTAGCGCAAATAGATCCTTTACAGGAACACTCAAAATAATTCTAATACATTACGCTCTATGGGTATCTCTGTAACTATAGAACCGATTCTAAAACTTTTTCGCTAATAGAAAGCTGCACTATTCCTGATTAGCATAGGCTAAAATTCATGCATATAGCATAAATATTTCTTTCACAAGAACGCTCAAAACAGTTCGCAAATACTGTCGTAACTGTCTCTATTCGCCAAATGCCTGAAAAAAATCTAAATTTACTAATTTTACATACTCTGTTATTTTAAATGAAGTATATACTACCATGCATTATACTTCATTTAAAATAAGTAAAAAGCAAATAATATTTAAATGCAGTTTCTTTAGTCGCAAACATATTTGTTATTCACACATGCTTCGTTTCTCTCGGGACCTAATTATAAAGCCGACGCGGACGAAGTCGCGGGTAGCCGCTAGTATATCTATACTATATACAGATATATATATCTATATACAGAAGTTGTGAAATTTCTTTTTCCCCTGCTGGGGCGTAGCCAAGTGAGGGGGGAGGGGATAGGGAATCACAACCCCCCCCCATGAGGAATTTTTTGCCATACAAATTGTATATTCTTTATTCCCTTATCACACACGTATACATATATGTGAGTTGCAGTAGTCGTTACCCCTCCCCGCCCCCTCCCACAAGTCGCAAAAAATTTTTTTCATACATTTCGACCCAACTTAATGTGGATGCTATCGTATACTTACACAAATGCACTTATATATATTCCTGGGCGTTGCTAATGGGACGCAGGGGTGGCGCAGGAGCCGCCCCCAGAACTTAAAGTAAGTAATTAACAATGTGCCGGCGGGCACACACTGGTGCGATTGTATGGAGAGGTTGGACATTTCAGTAAAATCAATTTCTACGTAACAATTTGATTATATTTTGTTATTTAAAATAAAAAAATAATAAAATACTAACTAATTAAGGCAAAATAAAATAAGAAATTAACAATTAAAAACAAACTTCACAGCAATATGAAACACTAGTTTATCCAATTTCCATTACATCATCTTGAAGCAAATTTTTCACGTCTTGTGGCATCTCGTGATGCAAATTTGAAATCAAAGGATCAGAATTGATTTATAAATTGTTAAAAATATCCCTATTGTTATCCATTCTTGACGTTTTCCTTGAATGCAATTCCCTATACGATCGAAAATACTTATGGTTTGCTTCTTGAGCGTCATCGGAGAGTTGACCGATTGGTACTATAGCATACTTGGCTATTTCATGTCCGCGTATAAGTAACTTATGCACCGTAACGGGCATAAAATACCAACCATATAAATTCACATGCATCTGAGCTGTCTCTTTCGTATATATTTCAAATTTTTTAAAGTTAATTGTCAATCCAGATGAAATTACTTGCAAAATCATTGAAAATCGCTTTATTATGCCAACATTTATTTCGGTTACGGTAGCTGATAATTCATCATTCGCAAAAAAACTTTTGGTGACGTATTTCCATCGTTGGATGTTCCGTGACCTTGTTTTACATGATCTACCATTAACCCCAGCTTAGATCTAAAGTCGTTTTGTATTTTTGCCTTTCTTTGTTGTAACAATTCTTTGTTAACAGGTGACTTTGCACTCCACTCCTTCAAGTCAAGCCTATAAGCAATGTGTATGAGGCATTCAAAACAACGAATATAACAATGAAGAGTCGACAAACCAAAACAATAATGGTCTTGTTTAATTTCTTTTTTGTTCACAACACTTAAGTTATTCATTTCTTTAGGTAGCGCGTCGCAATTATAACACCATATCGAGGAAGTAGTTTCCGTTAAGTAATTGCAAATTTTACCATCTACCATGTTAAATGCATTTCATAATTTATGGTAATAATTCGATCTTGATCTACGTGTACGTATGGATGAAGAGCATCTATTTGGGATTGCACTTTTTGTACGACATTTCTCACTGTCTCTTTCGTTTCCTTTGCAAATTCGAAACGCAAAGACTACTCCAAGGGGGGGCAAAGACTACTCAAGTGGGGGGAAGACTACTTTATCGTATGGTTACCATGTTGGAAAGAGCAAAAAGCAAGGGAAAACACTGGATTCAAAAATACAGGGGGGTGGGCATTGCCCCCCCCTTGCCCTATGCTGCCGGCGCTCATGTTAGGATAGCACTCTATTTTAATAACTTGATTTTTTTTATAACTCGGATATATGTTCCTGCCCAAATCTTGTGCTTTTATACTGATTGCATTATATTGAAACATCGTAAGTTTAGCAGTTGCATACAAGGCTAACATTTTTTCATTGTAACCAGGAATATTATTAGGCTTAGATAGATTTTCAAAAATTCTTTTATTGTTCTAATATACTGGGGATGGTTCTGTATAAAATTAAATATATAAAATTAAATATGTACTGCATCGTCGTTAGATTTGAGCTTTTTGTTTAAGACAAAATTAAACATTTCGTCGGAACAATTTCTTAAATGTTCGGTTTTTTCTGCACTTTTTTCAATTGGAGAATTGTTGAAACGATTGCGACGGTAATGAGGGAGAAATACCTGTTGATGAGCAAGGCACAAGTTCATAAATGAATTCTTCCGAAAAAGACAAATCCATATTCAGCCAATGTTCATTTTTCCTGAGAAACAGTTCCAAAGTTCTATTCGACGGAGACCCCTTCGTTGATAAAAAATTGCACCATTTTTTCAATTTATTCCTTAATTTAGCCTTTGTCGTATTTGTAATCTCATAACCAAGAGTGTCATTCCATTTTTCCAGAGCCAGATCGTAATCGGTTAAAGGAATACAACTTTTCTTAAAAAAAAAAAAAAAAAAAAAAGAAATAGGTCGCGGTTGTTTTTAAAACTCATGTTTCCCCAGCAAAGGACACAATGAAACCGATTCTCCATGGGATTTAATTGAATGGGTTTACAACAGTCTCCAACCTCTACGGAATACAACACAACACTTTTTCAAAACAGCAAATTTTAAAAATAATTTTTTTCGAAACTTGTAACAAACATCATGCGAGACTACCTTTGGAGTGTTGATATTTCGCTATAGACTAATATAAATTTTACTGTTTAGTAGAGATGGGCGGTTCGACTCATTTTACTGATTCGAATCTCGACTCACTCACTACTTCGAATCTTGAATCAATAAAACAACTAAAGAAATTTTCCCTCTCTCTGCGCAGAAAGCCGTACTATTTAAACACCCTTCACCCATTCATCGGGTTTCTTCTCCGCTGAGTTCTCGGGCAGTTAGCATCTCTCTCTCCTTGCTCCAGTAAAACTAGTGTTTAAACTCCCCGAAATGAAAATACAGGGGAGCTTCGTATGACCCCCTGGGCCTGTAAGATTAAAAGGTTAAGTTGGGTGTCAAAGTATTCGAAATTTTATGTATCGATGGGGGTAAACGTCTAGGGGGGGTCGAGAATCAATAGGAACACGCTCCGATGGATAGTTTCCGAGATATACGTTAATTAATTATAGTAATTAGACTAATTAACCATGACTGAGGCTTAAAAGGACGGCAAACATGCAGAAATTGGCTCTGGGATGGTTTCCAGACTTTGGAGTTGCCGCCGGAGGAGGCTAGTGTTTAAAATGCCCAAATTGAAAATATAGGGGAGCTTCGTATGACCCCCTGGGCCTGTAAGATTAAAAGGTTAAGTTTGGTGTCAAAGCATTCGAAATTTTAAGTATCGGTGGGGTGTTGAGTCTAGGGGGGGTCGAGAATCAATAAAAACGCGCTCCGATGGATAGGTTCCGAGATATACGTTAATTAATTATGGTAATTAGACTAATAAACCATGGAGCTGTTTTTTCTGCGATGAGAGAAGAAGAAGCTTTCCGAGAGAAAGCAGTAGCAAAAGCATCACAAGCTAGTATTGATCTCAGGATTTTCTTATCGCCGGCCTCAGAGGCGTAGCGAAGGGAGGGGTTAGGGGGGTCATAACCCCCCATGAGGAATTTTTTGCCATACAAAATGTATATTCTTCACTACATTATCATACACACGTATACATATATATGAGTTGCAGTAGTCATAACCCCCTCCCCCATGAAAAATTTCTGGCTACGCCCCTGGCCGGCCTGTATTTTTGCCCTTTATCGAATTCGAGATTTCACTGAAATGAAAATGGGAATATCGGATATTTGATGTTGAAATAAAACCGATATGTCGATTTTTGGCCCAGTCCTACTGAGGGGCTGCTGCCCCCCCCCAAAAAAAATGGGACCCTTTACTTAGCTTACAATTGAACTTTATCTTTAAATTTGATACCCAGCCCACCCCGAAATAAAATCCTGGCTACGCCACTGTCAATAACACTAACTACGCCACTGCTTTAGACCCTATTTTGTATTTCTCTGAATTACGAAAGAAAATAAAATCATTCCCCTTAAACGAAAAACAAGGTAAAAAAAAAAACGAAATCTGCTGCAATAAAGCGAAATGTTATTTTGCTTACTACAAAGTCCTTTTGTGAGAGCGCTTAATACCGCCCCTGTATCCTTCATTAAAAGTGACAAGCACAATCCTAACTTTATTTCATTCTATTTCCCTTCACATGAAAATCCGCCACCATGTAAACTTAACGTTCCGTTTTTTTTTTTTTTTTTTTTTTTTTAAGGGTGGGGGCAGGGGGACATATATTGAAGTTAAAAGTAGAAAAGGGATGTTTCATTAAATTTTAAACAAATATTAAATCAGCCAGACAAGTTGGAAGGAGGGATTTTCTTAATTTTTTTTTCGGGGGGGAGATTGACCCCTCTTGCCCTTAGGAAGTAACGCCTATGCCCCCCGCCAAAAGCAAACGATGTTCGACCCACTCCACACCCACAGACAGATAAAACTTTAAATCCGACCACCAACCAAGAAATGAAACACCAAAGATTCGAAAAAAAAACTTCAATTAAATGAAACATCCTTTCAACTCTTTTCGACTCCTTTCGACTCTGAGTCGATAGAAGATTCGAAAAAACCCTCCAATTAAATGAAACATCCTTTCAACTCTTTTCGGCTCCTTTCGACTCTGAGTCGATAGAAGATTCGAAAAACTAACGAATCTCAACGATAGTATACAATCACCGAAACAGAGCGAAACACTGAATCAGTAAAGATTCGTTGCTGCACCAACTCAGTGACCAACTCACCCACACCCACTCATTTACTGTTTCAAATCATCTATCGACTCAGAGTCGTAAAGAGTCGAAAAGAGTCGTAAAGAGTCGAAAAGAGTTGCAAGATTAAGGGAAAATCTCTGGGAACGGCAAAGGGAAAATAAGTTTTTCTTCCCTTCGCACTTGGAATGTATTTCCCTTGAGGGCTTGAGATTCGAATCAGTAGAGAGTGAGTGTAAAGACTGAGCCACTCAGTACCAAGATTCGAATCACTGATTCGACTCATCGAATCATTGGCCATCTCTACTGTTTAGTAAAAGTGGTTAATTATATTCTGTAGAGGTGGGAGTCTCTGGTTCACATTGAAAAGTAAACTGATTAATGTAAAAATGTTTATTTGGCTTTGATTGCCAATATCGTTTGAATAAACAGGTTTAGGCAAGAACTGAAACCTCATTACGAAAGCTGAAACTCTCTACAATATATGGGATTTAATAGTTTTGCTAGCGATTTTCGCGATTCAAAAAATCTTAGAAATTATCTCCAAAATTTTCTTATTTTCTAAGATACGTTTTCGGGTGCTTTTGTTATTTATTAGGGGCGCATAAAGAACATTGGCACACGACAGCATTAAATTTGTTCAGAAATACACAAGTCTGACTGTTTATTAAATTGTCTACCAACGGAGCAGCGAGTTAATTCTTTAAATTCAAGGTATTATCTTCGGGTAATAATGTTAAAAATTAGTTGGTTTAGTGGAAATGTGTTATTAATTTGTCAATACAACAGTAAAAATGCAATATTAAATGGTTTGATTTTCCGCCTAATGTGCAAAATTACTTTAGGGTCGCCCCAGTGTGGAGCGTGAGGGATTGGTTATACTGTATTGAACACCTTTTGCATATTTCTTATCTTTTTGGATTTACGGAAACGCTGACTTTGTTTTGGAACATACTATTTCATTAAAATTACTCCATCAAAATTACTTCAGCAATCTGGTGGAGTGGTTATAGTAAAAAATCACATTGTGATTGACAATGGTACTTTATTTTTAATAAAAATAAATGCTCTCTTGGAGAATGGTGCACAAATTACTTATGTTTTCATTCCTAATAATATTTTGTTCTTTGAAATTATGCAAGCATTAAAATAAATCTCACGATGAAAAGCTATTTTGAACTTAGAAATCACCGAAAAGGCACGATGGTTAAATGCTATTCATTGTATTTCTTTATCCACAGGCTGTGAACTGGATGGAGGTTTTCTCTTTCTCTGGATATAAGGAAAGGGTAATTTTACACACCATTTCCAGAGAAAAAGAAAACTCCCAAGCGTGGTAAGTCAGTTTGGAGCGTCCCGTCGCAACACCAATAATCATACAAAAATTCTCTACACGATAAGACAGAACAAGACAGTATATAACGCAAACAATAAATGTATATCTTCTATAACTGCCACAGCCACTTCCGAAGAAAAAGCGTGACGTTTTCAACATAAAAGTAAAAAGAATCATAATCGAGACACAGAAAAAGGCAAACCTAAATCTTTATTACAATTTGCTATATTATTTTTATGGTGGTTTATATTTTATGATAAGTATTCATTGACTTATTGGTTAAATGTCAACTTTAGCATGACCTACGAGATAGATATACAGGCTGCGGTCCTGACATTTTAGCGACACCCCTTTGCATCAGAAGAATCATGTGACTGATAGTGATGTGACCATCTTAGTTTGAGGTAACCATGGTAAGATGACCACACCCCCTAGATCACTGACCCCTAGATGACTTTTCGAGGGCAAAAGAGTGGGACCAAACTGTCAGCAACGCTGCCACTATATCTCGTCAGCTCAAGGGCGGATTAAAGGGGGGCGCCCCCCCACCCCCGAGAAAAGAGAAATTAATGTAAAAGATCCTATTTTGCTTCCATAAAATGGATGTATTTGTTAATCTTCTAACTAACCGCATCCTCCCCCCCCCCGTCAAAATGCATTAATCCGCCACTGCGTCAGCTAGGAAGCTTTAGTCACGGTATATAAGGAGGGGGGTAGAGGGTTTCTGCCCCACCCCCTAGTCTACACAAAGCTGCTAAATTTGTCCGAATATCTACCTATAAACTCTATATTTTAACGGTTAATAAACAGAATACTATAAAGATTAAAAACTTGTAATGCAACTGAAAATAGTCCCTGAAAATTTTTACAAGCCATTTATAGTAAAATTTTGCATTAGTCAAATGTTACAGTAAGAATGGACCCCCCCCCCCTCCCTCTCCCCACATAGCTGAATCCCTTGCAACTCTGAAAAATCTATAGCTATGTGCGTGGCTTGGTTAAAAATGGAAATCATTTGTAAAAGCTGACTAAATTAAAATGCACAATACAATTTCTAATATCTTATAAATGAAACATGATTAAAATAAATAATTTATCTTTGAAAGTTCTAGTCTTCACTGCCAAGAAAGCATGTGTAAAATTTCTTTTCAACGGTTTTTGTTTTACACTCCAAAAAAATATTAAAATAATCATATTATTCATTGCACACAAGATTGATAATTAAATATAGGAAATATTATTACAATAAATGATGCGCACAAAAAATTTTCAAATTTTGGAGTAATTTCTGTGTATTTATATCATTGATTCTTATGAATATTTCGCAATAAAAAAATATGTAGGAAATAGTATGATAATTAATGTAGTCACTAAGAAAAATTAATTAATTAATTCAAACCTTTTTTAACCCTAACTCCAGTCAGAGCTGTGCTTGGGGGAGGGGGTATCAAACTATCAAACTGTCAAATTCATGGATATCAAGTAGTCAAATAAAGTTCCTGACCTAGAACTGAAAACTGCACATCAGTAAGCATAACCGGCAAAAAAAAGACAGAATTTGTAATTTCGTGTACAGCTTTCTTTTCAAATTTACAGCATGGTAAGTAGCTAGGATATAGCTTTTACATTATGGAAACGCATTGCATTAAAATCTTAAATATTTAATCAAACTTACTTAACTAGCCGCCACGGCGGACAGCTTCGCCGCCCCATACCTTACGGTTCTTCATACTCAGTGCAGTGTTGGCCATATTATTGGACTCATTTCAACGAAAATCATGTTTCTTTGTTTTAACAGTATTTGTCATTTATTTAGTCAGGGTTGCTACAAATTTTGTGTGTCATCATAAAAGCCGATGGTAGCCATGGCGATGTCAAGTACTAATATTGCAGTGTGCATGAAAAGACATAATTGGAGACAGTTCCATTAATAAAATGATTATAAAAATACTCTATTGGGTGATAACGTGTTGTATAAATTGCTACAGAAAAACTTCTTAATTAGAGAAGCTGCGGGCTTTCTCAAATTAGTGTTTAATGGGTACTTTTCTATTTCTAATTTAATAACACTTAGCGTTAATGTGCCAAAGGGGTACTTACGTATTATCCCGGCGGTCGTTCCCGCCAAACTATTTTTTTCGTCAAATGTGCTGACAAACTATTGCCAATCGTATTCCGAACCATCAATAATTTCATTTGTCCGGTATTTATCTAGACAAAAAATCGCTCGTCTAGGCGGACCGTCGGCTTAATACGTAACTTCCGCCAAAGTCAGCAACATAGTGTTTTTATAGTATGGTTGCATTATTTAATACGTATCCTCCGTTACAATAATATAAAAGAAACAGGAAATAGGGTTAAATTGTCTTTAGCTCACTGCATGGTGATTTTTTTTTTTCATGTGCAATAAACGGGCCAAGTACTGTATATTCGATATTTTAAATCTGCGAAACTATCCGAAAGATTTTGCATTTTCGCGTATGCATTATTGTTACTTTGTAATCTAGCTACTGCGTGACATACGTAAGTAAAAATAACAGTTACTGTATATGCTTGATCCATTGGCGTTATTGAACTATTAATTGGGATTTTTGAACACATATTTATGCTATCAAGCTAATGTTTACATTGAATGTTGTTGCCCTTCGCAGGGTGGAAATATCGTCGATTTTGCCGCGCAGGTGGTGTAGTGGCTAGCGTTCCCCACTACCATCCTTTGGGCCCGGGTTCGACTCCTGGCTTTGGGTGTGGATGTAAAAATTATCCGTCCTTGTGCTGTAAATTGTATTTTGCAATAAATATGAACTTGTACATAGGAACAACTTAGATGAAAGCTATAATGGAGCTATAGATCTCGAAAAAACTGTGTCTTTCAATCAATCAATTAATCAATTTTCGATTTTGGTATCGCATGCGTTAGCGTATTATATAAACAGATTAGAGTTAGATGCAGTAGAGGGTTATTACTGGGGGGGGGGACAAGGTCAAGATGCAAATTTAGTAAGTGTACATATTTGAAAGACCTGCAATTATTTTATGCCCTGGAGCGCTAAGTATGTTCCGTGCAGGGCCGCTAAAACCCTAAGTACGTCCCTGACTTCAGTTAACACATTGCTTGCAGGTCATGCGCAGAAACGTTTTCGCAAACTAATCAAGCGTTGGACGTGGAAAGTTCAACTCTCATAATGAAAATTAACGCCCATGGTGAAATAATTTCTTCCAGGAGTAGACATTCGAAATTACATAGAGATCATTTTATTTACGTAAAAGTGTGAAATATATAGAAAAATGACAGTTCAAACAATAGATTCCAAGCAGGGCTGCATTTTGACCTTTGAAGTTTCTTCCATGTGAACGCCGTCCATTCAATTGAATTTCTATAAACCAAAATTACCTGGCCGATCCCCCCCCCCCCAATCTACTTTCCAACATATAATACACGTCGGCGTATTATCTGCATTTCAGAATAAAGCACGTTAAAATTATATGCACACGAGTCTCAAAATAATATAACAGATTTCATTAAAATTTTACTACAACTTCTTTCGGTAAAATTTCTTATCTAAGTTTAAATAATAGTTAAGATATTTGTAAAAGTTCTTTGATATAAAACTAAAATAAATAATGATTTTTTTAAAACCAAAATTTTCTTCGCATAAGTTATTAAATGTTATTTAAGGGCAAAAGGAAACGTTCAGGAACATACCAATAAATTTCTCTTTATGTTCTGAAAAATTATCCTTCTACATTTATCAGATGAGATGTAATCATTTACTTCATCAAATTCTTATCTACTTACTGCATCATTTTGGATATTTATAAGACAGACAATTCAGTGAATTCCGTGTCATGACATTTCTGAACTGAATACATTATGTGCGGTCGACTTTAAGCAAAAACTAACCAGAATTGAAGTTACATCTCCGTTAACCTTCAGTGTAGCTCCAAATTTGCTATATAACGCTAGTGTGCAAAGCTACAGAAACAGGTGTTCTTTTCATCATAACTCCACGAGGAATCATCTGAGAGACATGAAATTCAGAAATGAGAGACAGCATTTTATATTTTAAACGATGACGAAAACATAGTTCTGCAAAAACGAATGCGCTGCATACAGTATAGAGTCAAACAAAAAAAGATTTTATTGAACTCATCGTTACACATGATAGCCTGTACAAGAGGAAGGAAGAACAAAGGGCAGATGTTCCGTTATATAGGATATGCCCCCCCTTTACTGCAATAGTTGCTTCGCACCGTCTCGAGATACTCAGCACTAGATTGTCCAACAGTTCTTGAGGTAAGAGTGCCCATTCCTAATTCAGCATCTCTTTCAGTTGTTGGGTATTACCCGGAGGATGTAATTGTTTCCCAAGGTGTCTCCCCAAAGCATCCCACGCATGTTCTATTGGATTTAAATCAGGGAATGTAAGCTGGGCAATCCATTCGAGTGATATCTTAATATCCTTTCCAGTAGCTACCTGAGCAAAAGAAGTCCGTTGTGGCCGGGGATTGCCATTCGTAAAAAACGAAGCCTGCTCCAATGGCACCTCGGAGTGGACGCACATGGGGGAAGAATCACCTCCTGGCAATAGCGATATCTGGTTACAGAACCTCTGTCGAAAACGTGGAGCTCAGTCCGCCCGTTCAGCATAATGTCTCCCTAGGAGAGTGGCAGGAAAGTAACTTCAGGAGAAGCCTAAACTGCACATAGACTTAGGAATCTCTAGATTGAGCATAACGAGAGAAAACTTGTTGCCTCCAAATGGTAGCCATGATAGTGGCGTGCGCATGCGCAGAATGGCAATAACTTAAATTATAATGGTATTTTCAACCATTTTAGAACGATCTGTATTTTAAAATGTACTCGAATTGAAATATTTTCCCCCGAACTTATTTATTTTTCTGAAGTATTGCAACGAATATTCTATTTTACATCGACGGCAGCCATGATAGTGGCAGAAATGGGATGCGTTTTTGGCAACAAAAAGCACACGATTAGGAACACTGGATGAGCAATCTAAGTATTCCTAAATCTATGAACCTGCATGGTTTAACCCTTTGAGGCGTAACCCTTTCCCAGTGCTGAAAAAAGGGCAGCCGTTGCCATCGCTCGACTTAACTACCAGCAAGATTGCGGACGATCGAAACGTTCATCGCGTGCACACAGATCTAGAGACCCCTTTTTTGACGACAGCTGGCTGTGCGCGCACAGACAGTTAAGTCGAGGGATAGCAACGGCTGCCCTTTTTTCAGCATTGGGCAATCTATCCAGCTGTTCTCGCATTCTTCCATTTTTCAGCAGATGTCACTGCTGTTAAAAATAATCGTGACAATTTTTGTTACGGGAAATGACGTGCTAAAAAGTTAAGGATTCTCGTGGAACTATGTCACCCGCAACTATTTTTATAGAAATCCAATCTATTCTTCGTGACTGGCAACAGTCAAAACGTCAGAGTTTGGTGTTCCCAGAGCGGGACCACTGCGCGTTAAAGGGTTAAGACTTTTTCGTGCTCCTGAAGCAAACCATTCTTTAGAGAAGTTTCAATTTACATTTTTCCCTTTTTTTACATGCCTCCCCAGGCGAGAACTCCAGGTCCACCGTAACTGTCTCTTTCCGTGATGTTACTGGGATGAAACCGTGCCCCGACCTCTCTCCAAATTAACCGCCGTCGATAATCGGGAGTACGACTCTCATCCGTAAAGAGGACACGGCTCCCATTCATGAGATGTCCAGTTTTTGTTGCTCCTTGCACCACTTTGAACGGTGGTGCCTAAGCCAATTTTCAAAGGGATGCAGCGTTCAGGACGGCGGGACGTTTGTGAAGGTGTCTGGACACCGTAAACACAGGCATTTCCGCCCCCATTGCCGTACACAGTTGCTGAGGAATGGTGCTTGTAGACTGGTTTCGGGGCGGCAGAACGATATATCGGTCATCCACTGCAGTTGTTTTCCTGAGGTGGCCACCACCAACCCTCCTAACAGCTGAACCTATGGTTTGGAAGGCTTTCCAAGCTCGGAACGACATTTTTGTTGATTCCGAACTCTTTAGCTAAACTGGTCATGCTGCACTCCTCCCCCAGCTTTCCGATCATTCTTCCAAGTGTGAAGCCTTGCAGGCGATTTTTTCTAGCCATATTTCACGGAAAAAACTCACTTGCACCTGCAGCGAATTGGTTTTAATTGCGTCTCCGTCTTTCCTTTTATTCGAGTTTTTAGCTGCGCGCGCCTACCGCAAGCGTTTTGCGTGTGCTCACGTCGTCTGTGACGTTTTGTTCCAGACATTTGCATACGTATGACCTCTCTACTGGATTGCGTGCTTATTGTACTGATCGCAAGAACCCCCTTTCTGCAATTTCCTGGCTATTTGATTAAAATTTATAGTGTCGGTTAAGTCTCCAGTGTATATACAAAGAGTTATTACAATATTTATTTTTCTAATGGCCGTCCTCTGCCTTGAAGGCTTTGGCCGCAACAGGCCAGAATTGTTGGTCTCTTTATTATGGGGGCACCTAGTAGGCGGACCAACGTCGCCCCTTTTGAAGGTACGGACATGGCAACCACGCCCAGTCGAGGATCGAACTTCGGCCGCCGGGAGTTGGACCCGAAACCGGAGTACGGTGCTTTACCCACCATCCAACTGGGTCAGCCTATTACATTATAACTACCCACACATTTTTCAAAGAATTCGTCTGGATGACATGGAGATGACGTAATTAAGAGAGAATGGTATTTAACTGTTGCTGGGGAAGATAAGGAACTATTCTTGCATTTACGCTTGTGAGTGATGGTAAAGACTGTTGGTCTAGGTGAATTTGATAGAGGGCAGATTGTAATGGCCCAAAAGACTCGGAACGTGTATCCTCGAAACTGAAAGACGGGTCGGTTTTCACGATTTGCCATAGTTAGTAGTTATAAAAAGTGGATTAATGACGGTGAAACCAGCAATACACGCCTAGATAGAGGAAGAGGACGCCGGAGACTGTTCCGCCTACTACAGTAAAATCGGAGGCAGGCAGTGGCTCAGCTGACACCCCAATATAATGCAGGTCCAAGTACAAGTGTTTCGGGACACATAATTCAGCGGATACTGTTGGGTATGGGACTGCGGATCAGACGTTTCAGCCGTGTGCCTCTGCTTACGAAGCGTGATTGTCAACTACGCCTACAGTGGGTTCGGGAACATCGAGACTGGACCATGGATATGTGCAAGAGAGTTGCTTGGTAGGATGAATCCCGGTTTCTCCTTCATCACGTCGATGGTCGTGCCAGGGTACTCCGTCTTCCAGGAGAACAGCTGCTTCCCTCTCTCCGGCAGCTCAGAGCTCAAACACCACCACGTTCCAATATCTCGTCTTTGTGTGGCCGCTGCTTAACCCTTTATAAGGCCGTGGTAAAATACTTACCACCTACGGTCTACTAAATACAGAAATCAATTGTCATTAGTGAATTTTCTGATTTTTGTTCAGTTATACTGGATGTATATTTTTTCCATACATCTAGATTCTAAATTATATTTGGCTTATGAACTTTTCTTTCATTCGCAATTTTAAAGAATGCTCGAATAATGACTCGAAAATTGAGCATAAGAATCATCACTTTTAATTATATATTTTTTGCGTTTAATTCTGTGTATAAGCAGCACGTAGTTGTCCGACTTTGAATGTGCGTATAATTAATGCATTCTCCTGCAAAATTTCGATGTTTGTTTAATACTTGTTTCTCCAATTTTCACGCGGAATATTACAGTAGAGGGAAAATATATGAATTAATCCTAAAAAATGGGCCAGAAAAATTCCAAGTAATTTCGACTCTCTGCACATACACTCGCCTTATAAAGGGTTAAGGGTATAAAGAAAAAGGGTCGAAGAAAAAAATCCCTGTTTTTAGTCTTGGTACACAAATTGAAATAAACTAATAGACATGAGCTCTAAAAAATTCCAGACGGTTCTTCATAAGCTACTTTACACACTGCAATAAGCGAAAAAGCTGTGGCTATTGTGAAATTTTCAGAAAAAATTTGTAAACATGGATCTGAGCTGCAAGATTTTTCGAAGAGTGACTCGCTTTGCGAAAAATTCCGATTTTTAAGAATTTTCTCTGAAAGTTTTGAAACTGATACAGATTTATCGTTTATTCCAGTATGTAGTACAGCTTGTAAAGACACAGTTTCAAAGTTTTGAGGTCCCTGGCATAATTAGTTTATTTGTAATTTATGTACCAAAATCACATGATTTTTTCGAACAACACCGTTAAATATTTGGTACAACCTGCCTCCAGTACCTACCAAAAACTCGTGGCATCCATGTCCAGGCGGGTTGCAGCTGTTTTGAAGGCCAAAGGAGGCGCAACGCTTTATTGAGTAGGTGATCATAATGTAATGGCTCTTCGGTGTAAATAAACTTCCTACTCTTAGCATGAATTCTCTATTGCATGAATTTTAATTTTTCTACATTTCTATTTTTCTTTCTCTTTTTTTATGTGAATAAACGACGTTCACTTTACCTACTTTCGAATGTGCATTGCTGATAATTTTGCATTATGAAGGAGAGTGTAAAAGGATAGTATAAAGGAGAATTAGAAACCCGTCCTTAAAATTTTGCCGACCAAGATCTCTGCCTAATTAAAAGAAGGCCCTGACTCCTCATGTACACCAAATGGCAAGCTTATTTCACTCACAGGTTGCCTTAAGATGGGGGGGGGGAGTCGAGGTAGGACAATTGCCCCCCCCCAGACATTTAGTACATTGTGTTATGATATGAACAAAAGGGCATCACGAAGCAGAATTGGAGCTCAAATTGTTACAGGTGTGAAATTTGCCTCACTCTAACTTTTTTTTTCTTTTTTTTCATGTTTGTCGGTCACCCCTAAAAAAATATCTATGGACGCCCACGTTTCGCATTAAATACTTAAATTTTAGTTCCGCCGACGTATAATATAGCTCTGCCTCTACAGAAACAGAAATGAAGGGCGGTCCTAGCGAATTCAAAAGAATTAAATAATTTCTCTGCAACAGATATCTGTGAATATTTGTAATACAAATTTGTTATAATATAAATTAAATTAAAAAGCTGATTATTGAATTTCTGTAAAATGTACAAAAGTCCGTTTTCATCTGAAAATCATTGGTATTCACTTGGAAGTATGTTTTCAAAATTCGTGTCTTCAATTGTGAATGCCTGGAAGTGGATTTTGAAATGGTACGAAAGTATTTCTTATAATTTTTTTCTTTGTGTTTTCGTGTATAGGGTTGTTACGTGTATAACTAATTTGTGTATATGGATTTTGGAGGACACAAATTATTTGTTTTCCTTTTTGAAAGTCCTTTCTCTAAAGATGCTCCCCTATGTATCACCATCCTTTCGTCCATGATATTCGTTCATCCGTTTTTGGCAGTACATAGAAATTATCAGAATTTTATTAAATTATTATTTACTTGATTACAAGCGATGGGTTTCCCACAAAGTATTCTTTAAAAAGTAAGCCAGTTCCTAAATTACTCACTAAAGTCTTAAAAGCACATCTTCCGCGTTTATAAAAATTAAGTACGCTTTAAAGAAAAATTGTTCCTTCTCTTAAATATTAGCCGCACATAACTTTGATTACTTACTTTTTTTTTTGTAAAAAAAAAAAAAAAAAAAAAAAAAAAAAAAAGAAAGAAAGAAAGAAGAAGAAAATAAATGTGTTGTTATAAAAAGGTAAATATATAATTATGAAGGGGAAAAAGTAAGAAAAGAAAAATGGAATTTTACAAGATACCTTTTTACGAACATTTACTTCTTTAATACTGTTTTATTTTAACAGCATGGGATATAAAAAGTGCTAAGTATTTAACAGCATACGAAGGAAAGAGAACCAGGGAGAGTTATTCAGTGGTGGATATTTGCAAGTATAATTTTGTCATTCCAGGTTTTTATTTCTGTTTTTTCTTTTTTATAGGTTTGTCTAAATGAAACTAACTTCATTTACATTTTCTAGAAAAAGCAGCTTTAATGAGAGAGTATAAGTGTTCAAGCAGGTAGAGAGTATCTTCTTTAGTATACAAAAAATGTATTTTTATTTAAACATACTATGAAACGTCAAGGGATGCAGCAAATTCCGGTTTCAAACATTTTAAGCATATGTGATAATTTGAACTGTGAGCGTACAGGGATAACCACTGCCTGACTTTTAGCGTAAAAGTTTTATTTTCTTCAAAATTGCAGCCTCGACATTTCTTCTGTTTGTTTTTAGTTTGAATGAAGTTGAAAAGAATTTACGAACTCATTATATGGTTGCTGTATGCAACTTAAGAATACGTAGATTGATGAGAAATTTGAACTTTTTGTTGCAGAAAGTTATAGAAGTCTTCGAGGATCAAAAATTTCACCCTGCACTGGACACAAAATGAAAAATTTAGGGACTGCTCGAGCCAGCTGTTTGTATGTCAAGATGTAAGATAAAGAGACCATCTTTCCGACGTTTTAATACGGGCCACTCACATAATCCAGGAAGGAGAGTTTTTAAAATTTATGAAAATAAATGTTTAAATTGCGAATTAATTTTTAAAGTAAATTCAGTAGGTTACGTATTGCCAATCACACAAACACATATTTACCTGCACAGATTTCATTTTTCTCGCTTTTTTGGAATAAAAAAAATTATATATATTAATAATAATTATATATATATATATATATTTATTTATATATATATATAATTATTATTAATTAATATTAAATTATATATATATATATATATATATATATATATATATATATATATATAATAGCTAAACTTACGAAATATGGAATCCCAAGTAAAACATTAAGTTATAGCACATAATAACAAAAAAATACTGAAAACATGAAATAATAATTGATAATCCAGAGGCTATAAATATTGTAAAAAACAGAGCTGTCAAAGCTAAAGAGAAGTGGTAAAACAAGCCAGGTGAGATCACGTGGGCTTAAGCCTATCTTTACGAACCCAAGCAATGAAGTGGAAAATTGAAATGGCGTACTCCATTATCAAGTACCACTGTACTCACATTTCAGTTTAAAGAAAAAACAAAAATAGCTAGGTTTCTGCAGGTTACCTGACAAAAGGGGTCGCTTTACATAACCTGGGGGTACGACCATATAGCTATAAGAAAAAATCCCAGCATGGATGCTAACCTAACATGGTAAGACTTATATATGGTTAGAGTAAAAATAATTTTTAAGAAATTTAATTAAAAAGAAATAAAAATAAAAATATATCTCAAAAAGAAAAAGTACCAGTAATCAAGAATTCTACATTGTATTTTTTTTAATAATTTTTTTTTTTTGTTTAAAATATACAGATATATATTTCATGATTTTCTTTTATTTTTAACTTTTTAAAAAAATTGAAATAACCAACAAGCAACCCCATCTTCACTACCCAATAATCGAATTTGGACATACAGTTTTATTTATCACATATTGGATATATTATTGATTTTAGAAATCTACCAGGATATTTATATTTGAGAGCTGTTATATATATATATATATATATATATATATATATATATATATATATATATATATATATGATAACGATGATAGTCCACTTTTCGTCAATATTGAGGTTTCTCCTGCATTATGTAGTTCATTAGTGTTTCACTGAAAAGATAGCCCAAAGATACAGTTTACTGGGGAAGAACGACGAAAGTCCCGTGCGCCTTTCGATTTTTGGAAAATCAGTTGTATTGGACTCTCATCATTCATCCCGTGGACCCTTCATATTATATATATATATATATATATATATATATATATATATATACACAAGTTTTACTGTATATACATATTCTTCGTCAAATTAGATGTGTGGTCACCTCGTGCAGCCAACTATACAAGCGTCCCTTTGAGCTCTCATACTGTTACTGGCGCTACAGATCAACCATTGTGGCGATCATTATCATTCTTTCAAAAGGGCCGATTTTAATGTCTGAAGGTCCTTGGAGGGGTTTGTCGGCAACCAATGACTCAATCCCATAAAGCACAAGTGTTCTACGGGATTGAGATCTGGAGACTCTGCTGGCCACACCAAAAGGTGGATACCCTCTTCTTGAAGATAATCGTTGATTTTATAACTCTAATTTTGCACGCCAGTGTAATTAGTCGAATTACATTGCGGAGGAATAATTGCATCTTAATATATTCACTTTATACTTTTGATATTTATAACATAGTGTGGTTTAAATCATAATTTTTAATTTTTAATGAAACAAGAATTTTTACCTAAAACCTTTATAAATTTTAAGTAAAATTTATGATGCTGAGATCTTGAGTTGGGTAATGACAAACCATTTCGATGTGCCACTGCAACAAATAAATAACCGGACTAGTCTTAAAATTAACTTTATTGAAAAAATTATACAAATATCTTCACAAGCAACACAACAATGTTGTTTTAAAGTGGTTTGAATGTGAAATGCTAACATACAAAATGTTGTTTCAATGTGAACTTTCAATCCCGTTTCCGCATGATTTTGTTCAGTTTTTTCCACATTGTTTCAGCATGGACATTGATATAATATTGAAACAACATTGTGAAATCCCAAGAGGAAAACAAATAAAAAAAAACAAGATTTTATTTCTTTCATGCAGAATTATTAAAATTATTCGGAAATTTACGAAAAATAAAATTGTTGATAATTATCTACTTGAAAACATCATTTTAATTCGTATTTACTGTTGTAAAAATGCATTGTGACAGTGTTAACCAGAAAATCACATTGAAACAACATGAGTGTGTTGCTTGGGGAATTACTAGATAAAGGAACTGAATAATACCACTTGCACCGAAAGCATCAAAGCCAACTTCACCATACCTTTTCTACTGCTCCATACCAAACCAAATGGCTAGGGCAAATGCGGTCCGGCTTCTTAATTGTCACAGTGGTATGTAGTACAGGGTATCCAGCTAGATTCAGACGTCAGAGCTTTCTCCACCATACGATCGGCAGTTGATTGTGAGGTTAAAAAAACATCACCGAATATTTCACGTGTAAAGAAAAACTAATGCTTAATCAAACATTACAGTTTCTTCCAGATAAAACGTGGATAGTCGTTAGAATCCCTTAAAAAGTCCTCCAACTGAGGCATTCCTCCTTTTGGCAGATGCCCCTCTTGTAGACCTACAGTAACGAACAAACAATCAAACATGATAAGGTTTATCTTTTTTTAACCTAAAAAAGTATGTTTATTTAGCCCGGTTAGGACCTTTAGGAAAAAATTCCCGTTACTAAAATTCATCTTGGTATAAACACAAGACGTGCAGATCTCCAGTGTATTGTGCTATTCATTAAATGCAGAATGGCGCGCATAGCAGATATAGTTATTTTATGCGCAAAATAATTTCAGTACATGAGAGTGTACACGGAGTAATAGTTTAGAAAGCATTTTAAAAACACTACCTAAAAAGTTATTAGTAGTTCATGTGTCAGGTCATCTATATTATTTAACCCTTTAACGCGCAGTGGTCCCGCTCTGAGAACACCAAATTCTGACGTTTCGACTGTTGCCAGTCACGAAGAATAGATTGGATTTCTATAAAAGTAGTTGCGGGTGACATAGCTCCACGAGCATCCTTTACTTTTTAGCACGTCATTTCCGTAAAAAAATGGTCACGATTCTTTTGAACAGCACTGACATCTGCTTAAAAATGGAAGAATGCGAGAACAGCTGGAGAGATTGCCCAATGCTGAAAAAAGGGCAGCCTTTGCCATCGCTCGACATAGCTACCAGCAAGATGGCGGACGATCGAAACGTGCATCGCGTGCCACAGATAGAGAGACCCTTTTCGATCGTCCGCGGTCTTGCTGGTAGTTATGTCGAGCGATGGCAACGGCTGCCCTTTTTTCAGCATTGGGAAAGGGTTGCGCCTCAAAGTGTTAAGGCACAGCAAGCTCTCTATTGAAAATAGTGGAAGTAGCATCTCGCACAAGATGAGCAAAATAGCTAAAAAACAAGCAAAAAAAAAGAAAAGAGAGTTTTCGTGTCCGTATTGTTTTGACATGTTCACTTCCATAGTTGCTAAGAGATGACGGCAGAGAGTCCCCTTGCAGTAGTATGTGGCACTGTTGGAAAGAGTTTCTTATTCGATGACTTAGACACGGTTCATATCTTGTTTATAAATCGAAAAAGAAGAAAAAGTGACGTTTTGAAAATAAAAATATACAAGCAGTTTTATACACACACACACACACACACATATATATATATATATATATATATATATACATACATAACATCATATTTTCTTTCCTTAATATCCTTGCATTTATTACGCTTTTTCTTTAACATCATTGAATATAAAAAGGGCTAAATTTGCACCATCACTTTAGAGAAATATTTACCTTTGAACATTTGCAAGTGTAATGTCTTTTTATACCTTTATAGCTGTTCAATATTTTTTTAAAACTTTGTTTACACTTTGCAGAAACGGTACTGATAATTAATGAATAAACATGTGAAAGCCTGGAACTCAATTTTTAATGGAGCACATAAACACATTTTACGCTTAAATATTACTAAAGCATGTAAAGCTAGAACCTTTGTATTGTAGATGTTTAGAAATATCTACGCAAATTTAAATTAGGTGTTACTCATACACGAGAAAAAAAATATATTTGTTCCGAATTACCATCATGTCAAATTGTATTTTCCATTTAAAATATGTTTCAAAGATAAATGACATCATTCGAGTTAACTTCATTTTAGTAAAGCTTGAAAATGCTATGTTTTTATTGAATTGTCTATGCACAATTCTCCGTCTTTTAAAAGTTATTGCTCATTAAATAACGTAAAATGCTGTTTTCCAACTGAACGCATACCGCTGCAGAGATGCCAAGTCTCCCGCTTTTTTCGGGAGATTTCCCACCACTAATTTTTACTTACAAACTTATACTTAAAATAAGTCCAAATATTTAATGTAAAATAAAACTATTTAAAAATTGCAGTGGGAAATCTCCCGAAAAAAGCGGGAGACTTGGCATCTCTGCCGCTGACATATATTCATAAATTTTTACGATAAAACCATTTAGTTATATTCTTCAGTAATCTGTTTGTGCCACAGAAAATAACACAAGACCTAAGGCGCCAATATTAAAGTCCCACCTCCAGGAATGTTTGAAATAGAGCTTAAAATATAATTTTTGAAAATTTACCGCCAACATATTTTTCAACTAATATTGCCCATGCAATAAAAAAAACAAAAACAATGACGCCAGCTGGTAAAAGAAATATAACTCATGTCGGATGCACAGATTACAAAACACTTTCAGACGCAAGTTATTTGTGTACGCACGGTCGCATTAACGCCTGTTTTTTACACAGTCGTTTACCTGTATGCACTGAACTAAGCAAGGCTTGGCGGCAGCGATAACTCTTCAGATCCTATCGTTGCTTCCCGAGTTGAGTATTTGAATACCAATTTCCTGTGTAGCAGAGCATTCAAATAGCCATGCAAATAAGCTAAGGTGGTAGTGATCTGGTAAATGCTAATAAAATATATTAAAATACTGCACCCAAAATCCAGTTTAAGAAATCTTGTTCGTTAACCCCCGTTAAAGTCGATTGGGATACTTAAGTCGAAACTATCCCAATCGACTGGATAGTTTCGACTAGATAAACTATCCAGTCGATTGAGACCAAAATGGGAGGTGCTCAACTAGATGTTGCAACAATCCTAAATATAAAGTTTCAACATTCTACGACCAATAGCTTTTGAGATACGCGAATTATATACGTACGTACAGACGGCATGGGAAAACTGGTCAAAATAGACTCGCGGTCGGTCAAAATGGATTGTACATGCGTTTATATGAACGTGCATGCCAGCGTACGATGAGATGCATAGCAAAAATTTTAAAAAGTAAATTTAGAGGTAGTCAAAATCGATTTTTACGTCGAAATCTGTCTCCTGAAATTTTGGCGATCACATTAGTACAAGGAAGTAAAAATGTATTATCACTATAATTGCAATTTTGTGAGACTCTAGATCTTTAAAGTTTTTTTTTTCCCATCGTTTAACTGAAGTGTGTGCTCATAAACATTTTTATACTTATTGTATTGTGCTTCAAATGGATTTATGTCTCTCAACTGCTATAGATTGTAACGTATACGATTTCTTTTGAGTGTTCTCGTAGAAGAACTATTAATAATTCAGATACCATTTTCGATAGAGAGAATTTTTGGTGAGTCTTAATAACATATCTGTAAACTTTGTTTCCTTTCAAAGAACCGAATATCTTTAGAACACACTAAAGTCGCCATTATTCGCAACTTTTGAGACAGGCACAGGAGCATTGTGGGATCATTGGGCAATTTTATACTACAGTAGGATAGTATTGGGCTTTAAATGGATGCCTGTCTCTAAACTGACATTGGACGTAATGTATTAGAATAATTTTGATCGCTCCAGAAGAAGAACTATTATTCATGATTCAGGCACTATTTTCGCTTGAGAGCTTTCTCTTGTATTCCTTAATAAAATGTATCAATTTTGTTTCATTTCAAATAGCCAAATATCCCTAAAATACGCTTAAAAAAAGTCTGCTTCTAGAGTGTAATGTATTAAAAATTTTTTGAGCTCTCCTGTAGAAGAACTATAAATGCTACATACCGTATTGTCTATAGGATACATGGTACAGTACATATACGAGTAACATACGTAAATTTCGTAGTAATCAGTGAATGTTTACAGGAGTTAGTATCTTATGGAAAAGTTTTATTCTTCTTGAAGACAGAAATTATTTCAATAAAAGTAAGTGGGCTTTATATATCTAGACGTACAGAGCTGAAACTCTATAACTGTTATTATTAGCCATTAAAAAAAGAAAAGATTTAGCTTCAAGAATAAAAACCGAAAACAAAAATGGATAGGAAACGCATAGACGGGTGAGGCTTAGAAATAATTATTTTAATATTTTTTCTGCTGGAAATAATTCTAATCTGTATATTTAATAGACAAGTGCCGTTTAAAAACCTAATCTATTAAGTAGTTCACAAATCGATTTTATTTACATAACTGAAAGTATTTTTGACAGGTGAGAGGAAATTTATTTATCCAAAAAGCATTCGATACTTCTTTAATTAATTTGATGGTTATTTTTTAAACTATCGCTTTAAATATCACAACAACCGTATAAGTTTTGAGAAGATTGCTTTTCTAAGCATAAGACGTCTTTAGCTACTATTCTTACATATTATACTGAATATCGGCAAATAATTTTTAAATTCACAAGTATAAATAATTGAAGTAGATCACAAGTAGGTTGCATGAAAAAGTAAGTTTTTGTTTAAAGATTTTAACAGAATATTTTACTTATAAAACATTATTACATTAGACTTTGCAACTGGAAAAATATATAATTTCATTCAGTGTGTCCGATTATTAATATGATCTGTCTAATCCAAAATTTAGTTTCAATGAGATTGGAATATTTGAATTAGCTAAAAGTTAATTTTCTATGATACTTCTTTTATAAGAACGATGTATGGAAACTCACATGAAGAATTAAATAGCGATACACTTTTGTGGACTGCACTACATATTTTAGGCATAAATTTTGAGAATTCTTATACACCTCCTAAATGCGTCACTTGGATCATAAATGTTAGTTTATTTTTAAGTGGTTTTTATATGACCAGCATTTGTTTATTTGGTTTTGCTGCGCACTTCGATCTAAGTTATCTCGCTAATGCAAGTATATTTTTTGTGATACTTTTTCTGTGGCACTCCTTGTATCGTCGAAGAGTAAGAATCTCGAAGCTGCTTTATGTGATCTACAAACAACGAGAATTGTTAGGTATTAATCATGAAAAGAATTCAGTGATCGTTAATGTAATAGTAATGATCAACATTATTTTACCATTTGTCCTTGCTGTTGGATTCTTCGCTTTGAACAAATATTATTTTCAACGGGTAACTTATGATTTCTTTACTTACAATCACGAAATTAAAAACACAATTGCAGAAAATACAATTGAAGTATTGGGGAGTGTATGTTTTTGTGTATTCTATGAACTTCTACCGTTTCTTATGACTGTCGCAATCTGCACCATCGAATATCGCTGTGCAGAAATCCTAACTACCTTGAAGCAAAAAGTGCGTGGCTTTCTTGAAGATATGAATGAAAAGTCTGTTTTGCATGTGCTGGAATTTTACTTCAGCACGATAGAAGTTTTGCGTTGCTTAAGAACAACTCTCTCAATTCCACTATCTGCGATGCTTCTTTGCAATTCCCTGAATGCATTTGTTGCTTTGTCAATGTATATTTTCATGGAGCAACTGCCAAGTCATGTGACGCTTCAGTTCGCGAGCAGCGTCATTTCCGGAATTTCCATGATAGTCGCTCTGTCACTTTGTGGCAGTTTGATTCCGGAAGGACTCGAAGACATCAGAGCAGCTGCCGGATCCCTCATCGAAAAATACGGTAGCAGTCAATATGTGTCACAGAAAGTGTTGTTTTATCTTCAAAGACTCGAACAAAAGGAAATTATTTATATGACAGCTAGCGGTATAATCCAGTTTGACAAGCAGCTGATCTTGAGTGCGATAGGAACAATACTAACCTATGGATTGTTGATTATTAACCTTAAAAATACTAATTAACGTTTGAATCATATTTCGCATTACTTGCATTATGTTTTGTTAGTTTCATTCATAAGCATTATTAAACAAGTTCGTAACATTAACAACATTTTTGTACTTGATTCTAAAATTACAAAAATTTCTACATCTTCACTTCTACGCAAGAATGAACTAACAAATTCCTGTCCTACACTCTTTTTTTATAGCCCTCGTAGTATAGTCAGAATGTGGTGTTAAACCATGGCCTCCTAGACATAGAAAGCCTTACAACTCTTATGTTACAAAATTTCGACGTCGTCAGAGGACAGCCATTGAAAAGTTTTATTTTCGTAAAATAAAATTATTAAAAATATCTGGTGAATCTACTCATGACTAGCAATATTTTAGTAATTTAAGTAAAAACTACAATTTTTAGGTCAAATGACAATTTTTAACCACGATTAATTAGATAATATGATAAGGAAGTAGATCATAATCAATAATTTCGTATGAGAAATTTATTTTAATTTTAATGTTTAATTTAAAATATTTTCTAAAATTTGTAACATTCACCAGAAATTTTAAATATTTTTACTTCATGAAATTAAAACTGTGAGGAACGTTAGGTGCTGTGTAGCAAGAAGGCGTTGGTTAAACCTGTTACGTGCTTTCTTACTTTATTCTACAATTTTAGCTAAATACAATGTCTTGTGTGTTATTGCTTTCGTTTTTTATTCGGTTGACGGTCTTAAGTTCTTGCAATGTCCAAGGCCTTCTGCTGTGTATCAAATAGAAAACAGACTCGACAGACGGTTTGGACTGTATAATGTAATGTTTCAGGGTAATACACGATTTTCCATTTTTTAAACAAATGTTGCGCGCAATTTTAAAGTGATCCCACTATTTCAGAAGAAATAGATGTACTTGAACGTGAAATAGATAAAACTTGCTCGGGTCTCACTACTTTGATGAATGAAATGCTCTACAAAGTTTAAAACTTTATTAGTGGTTTGAATTTATTACTTACTTATGTATCATTTTCCACAAAACGAACAATTTTATATTATTCAGACTATAGTGAAAGACATAACTGGCCTTTTTAAAATAAAAATACCAATTCTGTTAATTTTATTTTTTGTTTTCATATAGGAGAAATGATTAATTCTTAAGTTTTACTTCAAAAATAAAAATGAAATTTTAAATCGAAAACCACTGACTGATAACAACACTCTTTGCAAAATAAAAGTTAATTTTGAGTTTCAATTTCCTTTGGTCTGAAAATCCTTATTTTAATGTAATCTACTGCGTGGTTTACTGATGGATTTTATTTACATTACTAAAAGCATCTTTGACAACGGAAACAATTTTTTTTTTTTAATTCAAAATGAGTTCGATGGATTTTGCTTTCTTGTGCATTAATTGGCTTTGACGGTACAATGTAAATTATAATATCATGCATATTTTTTAATATAATATATTAATGTAAAAGTGGAATCTCCTAAGCAAATACTTTTAGCACTTTATAAACTATTAAATGGCCGTTGTGCGACAAATTGTGTCGACGCTTAAAAAAAAAAAAAAAACCTGCTCGATTTTAATAGCACTGTAGTGGTAATGATAAAGTATAAAAAAAGAAATGATCTTTTAAAACAAATCTAGCCATGAAAAAAGCTTATCAGTGGAAGAGCTGACGAAATTCGGATATCTCAAGATATTTATGAGAACATAACTTTTTCATCATCAAATGACAACTGTTACGATTTACATTTAACTAATCGTTTTTTATCGACATTTCAAGAAATTTTAAGTAAATAATACATCAATTTGTTCAAAGAAACATAGCATACATATTTAAATTTTTATTTTTATTGAAAAATGTTTGCGCAGATAGTTTAACTAAAATTTTGCGATAAGGAAACATTAGAGTTGACGTAGTATGCAATAATAATATAATCTTTCCAACAGTTAAAATATAATTTTGAATAAAATTTAATATTAAAGACGTAACATACGACACTTCTATGATATAAAATATGTCGAAAAATAAATTTTAACAAAGGTTTTTTTTATGGACAGTACAATTTTTCTTTTCTATAAATTTTAAAAGAAATTTTTACAGAACTTATGAGGTAAATGCATCAGCACTATCACATTCAGTGATAATTTATAATGCATTCACTATATTTTCAAATAATAGCAATTACACTTGATTTTAAAAACGAATAGAATGTGTATTAAAAATCGTTTGAATGACTTGCCTGTTACGGAAATAACTAAAAATGGTCTTAGAATGCTTCTATAAGAGACCTATTTCAGCAACAAACTTTCTTGTACCTAACTAAACAAGAAATAAGGAGCTGCATCTTTGGTATTGTTGCCGAAAATTCTGCTAGTTTCCTGGATTCGTCGTTCTAAAGTCTAGTTGGTGTAGAAGGTTCTAGTAAAGAGTCCACTTGTCAGGATGGAAAACGAACTTAATTACTTCTAGAGCTTCGTCGAACAAACAGCTGTAGAAAATTCACTAGCACAATCAGAGAGTAATGTGCTTTTAACAGTATGCTTAGATCAAAAGCTTTCACAAATATTGCATTCCTCACACAAAATAAAATACTTCCACAGGCAAAAATTCAGTGGAAATATACAAGAGATATCGTACACTGCCCCTTAAGAAGCAGCAAAGAAGAATTTACACACATCACTTAAAAACATAGCTTCAAAACGGCAAGCGAAAATATCGCTTCCATCGCACAGTTTACAGAGCAAATAGCAGCGTACTCCGATGATCGGAAGCTCGATCCACACTGACAGGGGTTGTCTGTCATACCTGTATTTATAGGTGACGAAGAAGCTACAAGGAGCTTCGAGAAAAATGTATCTCTCGAAGATTCCACTTGAAGCGGAACTTTTGAGTACGTCATTGAAGAGAAATATTAGGCTATTTCGGATGTTAATGCAGAAAAACTAATTTTACCAGCCTATCTTCCCAGAGATCGGCAATGGTAAACCTGAAGTTTATTGCTTTTCTCCCCTCATCCCCCGTTGTTTAGAGAGGGCGAGTACAGTTTCACTTAGAGGACGTTCTCTCATATTCTCTCCAAAGCAACGGAGGGGAGTAGAAGAGTCCCCCCTCTTCTACTCCCCTCCGTTGGAAATAAAAATAATTACTGCTTGCTTTGCAATGCTCTTTGAAAGCAGCTACAGAAGCAAGAGTTGGGCAAAATACATAAAAAAATGTATTTTCGATGCAAAACACAAATTACATTTATTCAAACACAAAAAATTACAAAATACAAGATGCTTTCTAAATTGAAAAAATACAAAATACATGTATTTTCTTAATACACACAAAATACGAAATACGTCTAAAACTTCAATTAAGCAAAATTTTCTACAGGAACTTCTAGTTTATTTTATTCCAGTGTATTTTAAGGTGAACAAACAAATGTAATAGTAACTTTTTTTTTTACATATACATGAATTTTTCCTGGAATAAATTGCATCTTAAAAGGCATGAAAGCAAAAATGTGTGACAAGTATTTATTGATCGTTATTTTTCAGTGATAATGAATGGAATTGAAATATACAATTAAATATATTTCTAAACGAAGATGAGTTGAATTATATTTCTACTTTAAGATACATTTATAGCCTTACCATCGCACAGTAGTTATATGTCACTGAAAATGGTAGACGGCCGAAGAGTGAAGGTCCCGGGATCGGGTCCCATCGAGCAGCTGTCGATCTAACAGTCTGGATTTTTGGTAGGTTTTTTCCAGATGTAACGTGAATACGCTTTAAAACCCCTTAGAAAGTTCTCCTACCTAGGCACCCCCCCTATCCTTGGCAGATTGCCCTAGTATAGCGTTGCCATAATCATGCAAACACAAGATGCATTCATATATTACTACAAAAGATTATATTACTACAAGATTGTGATGGACGAGTGAATATCAGCCTTGATGTTTTAAGAAAAGGACTTTCATCTTTGAAATCAAGATGTAATATGATAGTTCAAAGAAAGGGCTATCAGACTGAACACATTAGAAAATAAAATTCTTATATTTATTTCTATATATATCTTTGCAAAATCGTTACAAAAATGTGTGAACACCCTCTGTAAGGTACTTGTGGGAAACCCTGAGAAAAAAAAAATATTGTGGCATATTACTTAAATGAAATGAATTTACGTATCACAAATCACCCGTGCATGAAGATTTTCTTAACATTAAACTTTTAAGCGCCTCTGTCACATTGCTCAAGAGTTCTTTAGGGGAATTGCAAAAAATATTTAACATGAATTTAAGAAAATGCTTTAAAAAAATTTAACAGGGTTTTTTTTTAAATTTTAGTTTTACAATGTTCTATATACGGTTAATGGGTCAAATATTTCAGGTTCTACAAATACTCAAGAGAACAAATTAAATTACGATATATGTTTCCGAAAAAAAAAAATCTGATTTTCTCTTTTCTCTGACCAAAAGTTTTAGACTCTAAAGTTTTAGAATGTCTAAAACTTTAGAAGATTTTGTCGAACTACTTATTAGTTATCAACATCAGATATTATTAAATTTATACATTTATGCATAACTTACAACTATCTTTATAAAATAAGAAAATAAATGTCAATTTATGAAACTAAACTCTTCGAATAATTTGTTGGATTCAATTATAATATTCAGATAATTTACTTTGATTTTCAGGTAAAAATTAAACCTTCATAATGTGTGAAAGATTATTTTAGTAAGTGCTTTGATACTATCTGTGCAGTTTCTAGGACAACTATAAAATGGAAGTGCCATGTCACGTGCTCTGAATACCCAGCCTAAAATAAGATCCTGCGTCCACAACTAAAACGAATAAGTAAATTTTGAGGTAAATATATGTAAATAGTTAACGCAATTTTCTTCCTTCAAATTTCCCTTCTTTTCTTTTTTTCCTTCCTTCCTGAGACAGTGAGCGCACGCATTTTAAATTAAAATTAGTGAATTTTAAAATCGTGAAAAAAAAAAGAATAAAATATTACAAATCCCCCCCCCCCAAAACAAGCGATAGTAAGTGCGATGCTTCTAGCGTTTTAAAATATTTTTCTAAAGACAAGTTTTAATTATTGCTGCTGATAAAGGAACTCTTATTATACCCTTGCTAGAATGACACTGGCTGGAGTAATTTATGGGTTTTGCCATCCCCTCTTTAGAACCGGGGCCATCCTCGTGATATTTTCTAGATCTGCAGGGTCACTGACTGACCCTTCTTGAAAAGGGGATGAAATTGTTGGCGATCTCTTCGCGTGCCGATGTGTGGGACGTAACCTTTTACCAGCCCCATTGGGAAAATCACGCCAAATGATCAAAATGTCGCCAAACTTGACGACTTTTGGCGAAGTATCGCTAAATTTGGCGCCAAAAATAAGTTCCCAAAAGTTAGGTTACCAAAGGCCTACGACCAATATTTCTCAAGATTTCGAGAAATGCCATACAAATCAATGTGGAAACCCAAACTTCCATATCTCCAGCTCTAGTTGACCGACTTTGATGCAACAAGAAGCAAAATTTAACTATTTGACGCGTAGAATACGAATAATTAACTATTTTAAACCCCAGAACAGCGGGTTGCCCCGAAAATTCGTAACAGTATTTAGTTGATAAGGGCTTTAGCTCATCAGAGGTTGATCTATTATCTGGATGGATAGTAGGAATTTCTTGTGTTTCAAGATTAAATTTCAAATGGTCCACTAGTGGTATGGCTCACTACTGTGAAGAACTTACCTTAAGTACATCACATGGATCATATATGTTACTTTATTTATAAGTTCTAAATATAGTAGTATGTATAAGATTCATAAGTGCTGTTTATTTAACAAGTCATTGTTTATTCAGTATCTTTATGCATAATGAATATGGGGCCTACATTTATACAACTTTACTTCTTATGATATTTCTTGTGTAGCATACCATATACTGATGAAAAGAAAGAATCTCGAAAGTGCTTTTACATGAACTACAAATAACGAGCGTTACTCGGCTTATCCACGAGAAAATTTCATTGTGTTTCATTCATATTTGCCGCCTGAGCTTTATCTTTCATTCAATCTTTTTAAGAATGACCTCTAGTTTTTGTAGTTAAGGTTACGAAATTAAAAAGCACTCTTGCGACAAACATGGTCGTAGTATTTGGGGAATGTATGACTTTTCTTAGGACTATCACAATCTGTAACAGGAATATCGTTGTGAAGAAATCCTAAGAACTCTGAAGTATAACATGAATTGTTTAATTGAAGAAATGAATGAAAATTTTGAGTTATTTGTATTAGCAGCTTACATCACTGTCATACCAGTTTTGCGATCCTTAAGATTAGTTTTCTTGGTTACATTGTTTATATGTCCGTGTTTTCCAACATCTGCGGACCAGGAAAAATAGAAAAATAATTCGCGGACAAGCTTCTACCAAAAATAATTAATAATAACATAAGCATGCATTTTATTTATCAAAGCAATGGTTATACAGATATAATTTTTGTTAGACGTTTTTGCTGCTGTTTATTTTTTAATAAGTTTAATGTACTTGGACAGGCAATAAAGATCGCGGACCGACACCGGTTCTGAGAGCACTGTCTGGGAAACACTGGTTTAAGCTATTTTTCAGCAGTTCATTGTATGAAATCACTGCATCGTCTATGATTATTCCATAGTTACCAGCTAAGATTTTCTACCACTAATTTTTACTTGCGAATTTAAACTTAAAATAAGTCCAAAATTTTATTGTAAAATAAAATTGTCTGAAGATAGTGGTAAAAAATCTTCCGGAAAAACCGGAAGAGTTGGCAGCTATGTTATTCTCTAGACAAATTGCAGGAATAATTGGTAGCTGAAGGTTCAGATTACAGAAAACGTCATTTAAGGAATTTTTATAGTATTTGTTGTCAGTATTTTGTGATTTGGTTCCAGAGCGCCTCAATAATATTAGAACAGCTGCCGAAGCACTCATTGAAAAATATGATGGCAACAAAGATGTTCCCCGAAAACTGATATTTTATCTTCAGAAAATCGAAAAAAAAGCGCACATGGTAGCTGGTGGCGTGATATGGTTTGACAAGCAACGGATCGGTCAATACTAACGAACGCAAAGCGACTGGTCAATACTAACCTTGGGTTGCTGATTTTAAACCTTTTTCAACGACACTTTTGAGCATATACGCTTTACGCGTTGAATCAGCTTCTTTTGTGCACGCGACGTACAAAATTCTATCCTACAGTTTACAGAGTTAAAATGTATACTTACTAAATGTCTCATAATATTGTTGTTCTCATACCCATGTTCGTTACTGGAAAGATACATTTTCACTCCTCCAATAGATGCAACATTGATAGTAAATTGACACAACATTCCGTAAGTATTCATCTATGTATACTATTTAGTAATCAATTTTTCCTATTTATATTCAAATGTCCATTCACAATGTGTAACTACTAACCATTTGTACAACCTACATGTAACTACTGACCATTTGTACTACTAACCATGAAATTCTAAAAGAATATATTTATATCCTCTGTGTATGTAAAGTTTAGTTTAAATTGCCATGTAATGCTTAATTTGTCACCTGAAAGTTTCTCAAAATATCAGAGTATCTTTAACATAAAACGACATTATATTAACGATAAAAAAAAAAAAAAAATTTAAACCTTTATTTTTTTAAATATTCTGTATCTTCCATAAATAGCGCAAATATTGTCAATAAAATGATGAATATTTTCAGGATTTCAACAAAGCTAAATAAAGATAAGATAAGATTTATTTTCTTGAATCAGATTTTTTTTCTTTTTCAATATGCTGTTGATTTCCTAAATTAAGAAAGCTAAAAAGCTCTCGAAAAAGTGCAAACACGAACGTTTTTAATACGGTTGATATTAGAGAAATTCAGAAAAAATTGAGTACCCTTGGGTAAATTTAAACGCTACTAAAATCAAATGTGTTAAGACAACACTATTCAACCAGCTTCAACATTCCAAGCAATAGTACAGCTAGAGTTCTGTACTTATCAATGCATGCAAATTTAATAATTTAACCATTTTTGCTTAATCAGGATTTTACGCAAAATTCAAGTTAATCAATAAGCAAATTTATAAATTTATAATCATACTAATATATAAACGTCAATGTTTGTATGTATGCTTGTTACTCTTTCACATTGAAACGGTTAAACGGATTTGGATGAGATTTGGAATAAAGACAGTTAAAGTCCTGGATTGAGCAATATTCTACTTTTTATCGGGCGAAAAAAAAAAAAAAAAAAACACTGTTCCTATAATATAAAAAAAAACCTTCCTTTTACCACCCAAAAAATGTTAAAAAGTTCCAAGTATATTCTTAGCTTACATAGTCGCCAACAGATGGCGCTTTCCGGACTGTTTCAGTTAGTGAGCATAGTTAACTAAGGTGACCAGATTTTTGTAGTCAGAATCGGGGACATGTCCCCGACAACAAAACTGGGGACATTTATAATTAATGCAATAATTAACAGTAATTTAATTGAAAAACAATGCAATAATTAAAAAATTGTCCCCAGTTCCATTTTTACATTCTGGGGACAATTTGAAAAAGTCCTGAAAATGGGGACTGTCCCCGGAAAATGGGGTCACATTAAGTTAACAAAGTTAGATTAATTAATTTATTACTTTGAAAATTCATGTGAGATTGACGTCATTCTGATGTCAATGAATGAAAATGACAAT